>JACJUY010000397.1:154434-208374 GCA_014220935.1 Platorchestia sp. MABIK
TGATCGAATTTGTATTGCTGATGATGAGCGAAGGCTCGAAACGTCCATTTTTTACGAGTCTTTTACTTCCTTGAGAATACATTTTTAAGAAAAATGTTTTATACCATTTTCCTGGTTCTCTCTTTTTTATTGAAAATTCGTAAATACTGAAATAACTGCTTCGAACATAAAATTTTAATTTTATGTGTATAATTGCATCAAATATCACAGAATCATCCGATAAAACGATTTTCAAAAGAAAAATTCAAAACGATTAAATCTCACTTGTTTGCCGCAATTCTATAGACATCAGCACTCACTACCAGTCACTCTCCGCTTCGTGAAACTTCAGTGGGTTTCGTTTACTAATTTCTAATTTGAATCAGACACTTCATAGCTAACTACTTCAGAGAAAAGGGACCACCGCAACAGACTTTTTTAACGTTCCCAAAGTTACAAGTTGTCCTGCGTAATGAAATGAAGACGAATGCGAGACTGAGTCGCTGCCTCTCCGTTGTGGGCGAGATCGGCACTCAAGTCTCCACCTCATCCCTACTTGATGATAACCTTGTTATTTAACTTGTCTGGTTATTTCCTCGCCTGCTTATTTCCTTGCCTGCTTATTTCCTTGCCTGCTTGTTTCCTCGCCTGGTTATTTCCTTGCCTGCTTATTTCCTCGCCTGGTTATTTCCTTGCCTGGTTATTTCTTTGCCTGCATATTTACCTTGCCTGCTTATTTCTTTGCCTGCTTATTTCCTGGCCTGCCTATTTCCTCGCCTGGTTTTTCCTTGTCGGTTTATTTTTTTGCCCGCTTATTTTCTTACCTACTGATTTCCTTGTGTGTTTATTTCCTTGTCTGCATATTTCCATGCCTGCTTAATAGCTACCAGTAAAGTTATTGCATCAATAGTGGCAAAACTACAGTAGTATAGTTGAGCAAACAGCTGCACATGATATCTCCCCTCGTATGCCTTCCTAAATTAAATGTGATCAGTTTTCAAAAATAGACCTCCGAGCTAACCCTCTCATCGCCGCTGCCAGAGCCTCTCATTACGAACGCTGCTCGTCGTGCGATAATTGCTCAGAGAAAAACTGAAGCAGTCCAGCGACGGGAAGAAACGGCGCGTCAAGGGTTTTTTGTGCATATGAAAAAACTGGGGTAAAATCACAAGTATACAATGGGAAAAAATGTAAGGAAGGCTATCGGAGGATCTTAAATTATGAGTAATGTGAGTAAAATATTGGAAGACTATGGAAAAGACGTGCAAAAATTGCGGGAAGACTATCAGAGAATGTTAAATTATGAGAAAACTGAGAAAATAGAATGGCTATGTAAAATCTTTGGAAAAAGATAGGAGGACTAACTTGCGGAGAACCTTTAATTATGGGGAGGATGTACGAAGATGGGAAGGCTGGAAGAACTTCAAATTATGGAAATCTATGGGAAGAAGATATGAAGCCTATGGGAAAACTGTGTGACGATAATAAGACGGTAGAAAAAAGAGAGGAAGACCATGTGAAAACTGTCGAAAGATGAGTAGACTGTCCGAAGAAACTTAAGGAAAATTTTTGGCCAGAATTAAGAGAAGACTACGAGAAAAAAATTAAGGTAAAATTAAGGGAAAACTGGGAGAGCGCTTTGAGAAAACTCAAAGGAGAGACTAAGAGACGACTATTTCAACTCTGAAAAGACAAGAGAAACGCTATTGGATGGTCATGGAGAAACAAAAAAAATGCCAAAAAAAGAATTAAAGGAAATCTATGAAAAGAATATGAGAAGATTCAAAGAAGGGACAGTGAGACGACTATGAAAAAATATGAAAAATTCTTAGAAGACAAAGAGAAGAGAACTTGTGAAGAGTTTGGAAAGTCAGTGGAAAGATTATGGGAAGACTACGAAATAAGACTATGAGAAGACTATGGGAAGACTACGTTCAAATTCATAAAACGCCTCCAACATATTTATCCTCGCATTTACATGATGTTAATCCGTAAACTCTATCATAGTTGATAGAAAACCGACTCAAAAAATTTCTTTTCAAAATTGATTCTTACAAATATGAAATGCCTCCTCGTTTCTGCCTTTAGTTTTTATTCCACTCAAGATTCTCGCAACTAACATTCGTTTTGAAAAAACATGAAAATTCCACGACAGTTTTGTTTTGCAGGAACATCAAGCCTACGTATTGAAATTGATACATCTTTAGATTTAAAAACTGCAAACCTTCCAATCGCCTGTCTGCATGTATCATACTTTACACGGAGAAGTTAAAGATTGAAGCCACTTAAATATTACTCTATGTCTGTGTATTCTAGAATTTATTAATTTATTGGAAACCCATTTGTGTCACTGTTGAAATTGACACGTATTCTGTAATATTATTTAACAAGTATTTAATCTTTTTCCACGGAAAATAGATCCAACTACATATTTTTTCTCAACAACGGAAAAAAACGTACAAATGCAAAATAATGAGGAAATGTAAATCTATAAAATATTTAATCCAAATGAATAAAGTTTATCATAAACACCTTATTAAAATATATTTCTAAGCATGTTAATTAAAATAGCGAAAGATTTCCAAAAGTCATAACACCAATGATTGATAAAGTAGGTTGATTTCAAACAAACCGCAGTGTATTACAAATCCATGCAATAAACTACGATATGATATACATTCCAAGATAAATTCACCTAAAGTACATAACCCTCTGAAGCATTAGGTCAAACATTTCTCGTCTCGTGTACTTTAGTGGAAAACTTGTAATCGTTTATCTAGCCCTCAAGTAGGGGAGGCTCTCACTGACAGCTTTCATTTCAAGTTTGCCTCGGGAAAACTTGAAGCGACCTAGAAACTTCCTTCCCCGAGCACCGCCCCAAACTGATCTTGATTGCGAGCTACAGCCCTCGATAGCTTGTCCTGCTGCTGTGTTGAGGCCGTCATGGAGCCCGGAGCTAATTTTTCCGCCGGTGGTTTTTGAGCGAGGGTTGGAAAAATGTCATGAATTTATTTTAAACTTTAGTGAACAACGTGAATTTATTATGAATTTAGGAGAATTTCGTGAATTTAAATACATTTAAGAAGGGTTCATGAAATTGTAATACATTAGAGAGAACTTCATGAGTGTTAATAAACTTGAGAGGACGTCATGAATTTATAATAAGTTTTAGAAAACGACATGAATTCATAATAAATTCGCGACGGTTTTATAAATTCATCAAACATTTGAGAAAACTTAGTGAATTTATAATATATTTGAGAGGAGATCATCAATTTATAATAGATTTGAGAGGAGATCATCAATTTATAATAGATTTGAGAGGAGATCATCAATTTATAATAGATTTGAGAGGAGATCATCAATTTATAATAGATTTGAGAGGAGATCATCAATTTATAATATATTTGAGAGGAGATCATCAATTTATAATAGATTTGAGAGGAGATCATCAATTTATAATACATATGAGAGGAGATCATCAATTTATAATAAATTTGAGAGGAGATCATCAATTTATAATACATTTGAGAGGAGATCATCAATTTATAATAGATTTGAGAATATTTCATACAATGAAGTGGAAAATGCGATGATGTTGAGTCTTCACTAATCAATGATAAATATAGAATCTCAATGTCACCACAAGAAAAATTGAAGGACTCGTCCTAGTTCCAACGTATCTCAACACAGCTAACATTCTTGCTTCTTTTTCCACGGAAAATAGAGCTAAATATAGAAAAACATTATGATAACTTTTAACTTGTTATTCACAATATTAGTCACAGCAAAAAATGTCCACTCTGTAAAGTGAAGTACAGTATTTTGAAAAATATTTAACATTCTAGTTTTTATTACACTATGTATATTGAAAACCATTAATTAAAATCGACTTATATCACAAAAATAAATTTTTCTCTGATATCTATAGAACCCTTCCTCATTGTATGTTTCTCGTAATCACTTACACGAGAAAATAACTAGTAACTTTGTACCATTAGAATATTTAGGATCCATTGAGCGTTACCTCATTGTATGTTTCTAGTAATAACTTACACGAGAAAATAGTTAGTAACCTTGTACCAGTAGAATATTTAAGATCCATAAAGAGCTACCTCATTGTGTGCATCTCTCAATGGCGTGCTTAACGAAATAACTAAAAACTCTAGACCGAGTGAATATTTTCAACGTTTCATTTCATCTCAGGAAGTAATGCTACCGATTTCCGGCGGCCAGATTACCTTCCATCTGAGAATCGAGATCGTCTCTTCTTCATTCAAGATTCTGAATTAGGAGCGACGGCGCAATAAAGAAGCCGTATTTCTTGTGCCGAGAGACAACTCAGCCTGCGAGAATTTTTCGCGAGATATTCTATGGAATATTACGGGTCACAAAATAACTGAGCACGTCTCGTCACAACCTCGTTTTAGCTGAAACACAAAATGATAATGAGCTGTGATTGGTTGTGTGCGAGGCAATTTAGATCATTTTTCACTTTTCACGTCGATTAAACGACGAAATTTAAAAGAACACATTGACCCTATACAGTTCTTTGACCGCCTTGGGCGTGCATGTTTGAACATTTTTTGGGGAGAAATGTACACCAACGAACTCACTTTTTTCACTTAAGTTAAAAAAAAAACATAGTGCACTGCCACAGCACCCGAGTCCCTCTGCACAGGTGTTTAGGGGAGTCAGGTGTCGAAGAGTGGATTTAAGCCCTCGATCGGGAGAAATATATCAGACAATTAAGGAGGAAAGATACACAGAAAGAGAGAAATAAGAGAGAGAGAGAAATCCCTACACTGTATTTACTCATGCAAAAAAAAATAGTAATTTTGATGTGATAAACCTATTCAATTTGAAACGAAATTCCATTCTAAGTTTTATTCCGGTATTAACGCAAGTTACTGTAAATACAAAATAAAAACTGAATTGAAAGCTTGAAAAATGTTCCTGACGTTTGAAATAGCTCAGATGACATCGCCATACTCACCGGTTGGTAACAATGAAACAATTAAATATTCAAAAAATTGTCCATAAACATCCCTCAGTTGATTTCACTTAATAAAAAAACCCTCGATGCTTTAATTAATTATGCACCTCCCGATTGTCCAAGTCTCGGCTCTACATACATTATGCTGATTTATACAACGGTTTGTTTAATAAATATAACAACGGTGCGCGTATGTACACTAAAATGTACCCAAAAATGTTTTGATTAATGAAAGCCATAAGAGAGTTACCCAACAATGAGAGTGACTTGTTGAGGAGAGTGGCCAAAGAGTGAGAGTAACCAAACAAGCTCATAAAAGAACCAGGTGCAAAAGTGTAAAATTTTGCTGCAGTAGCGCACGGTATGGCAAGCCACTGCAAATCCATCGTTTAATTGATCACATCAGCTAAGTCTCTTCGGGCATGCGATTGAAAATAAGCCCCTACGCTATAATCCGTCTACGCTTACGTTACTTACGTTCATCAGTGAAACCAGAGGTGAATTGGGTGGTAAATAGAATTTTACGTTATGAGAATATTTCTCATTCTCTGAACATGACAAAAATGAATAAATGATTAATCTGGAAATGTATTTTTCCCAAAAGGTCTCTGAACAGCATACAGTTTAAATCACTGTATGAGAGCAGAAATATCGCCTTATGAATGAAGAATTAGGATCGGATTTAGCGTGGATTATTGCACCCTGAAACCGATGATCCTGTCCCTGATTAAAGCACTCGCCAGAGTGCTTTCACGAAGTCTGTACTCGGACTGACTTAGCTCTGTAACGTGCTTCCGCCAAGGTAGGGCAATCGAACATTTATTGTTATATTGATGCGTAAACCTTGCGTCCGTCACCTAAATCATTTTTGAGTTCTAGGATATTAACGGAAGTGTACTCCTAGAAATTGATTTGGAATAAAATGGAATGGAATGAAAAAATAACGAAATAGAATGTGGGAGCAGTAGTAGTGGTGACCCATTGATGGGCTGCTACCCAAGTCCTCAGCAGACAGGCACTAATCATGCACATACACCAAGGTAATCGTAGAGGAAAAATAATAAGGATTTTTGTTTATGATTCAATGTCATTTCAAGCATTTTTACAATACTAACTTCAAAAACTTTTACATACATATAATCACCAGGACATTCGTACAGCACAATATCACAATACGCGACGCTTTATAGAAGTATGGTTCGATGATTTCACGTTTTTTTTACTATCAGTAATATATGATTAATCGAGAGATTTTTTTGCCACGCCATGTTGACGCTACTAAACTGAAGCAATTTTTGCCAATATTGTCGTATATACATAAATCCTTATAACGAACCCAGCTTCGGAAATGCGAAATAAAATATATTTAAAAAGTTTTCTTTTCATTTCTCACTGTAATTTCGAGTAAGCCTCATACTCTAGAATACTGGGGGATTTCCAACCGAATATTGGTCAGGACGATTTTCTTTAGCAAGTAGAGACAAAAATTTCCGGCAGCTCATCCTGCATTTTGACAAATTCAACGAGTAAGAAATTTAGGGCAAATGCTGAAGGACATTGCCAATTCTGCCATTTTACTGCCGTTATTTGTGGTTCGGACGTTAACTTCCGTGCCGAACAGGCTGTGTTGTTGTCGTTCTATATACGTCGTTTCCTGGGAGTATCTCTATTGAATGATCCAGTGATCTTCTTTGCTTATGGCAAATGAGTTCTGCCCGCCAAAAACGTCGTATGTACGAGTTTGTTTAGTTATAGAATACACCCGGGGTCAAAAATAACGACAAAACTTTTAGGTTAGGTAAAAATACAATCGTAAATAATTAGTTTCTCAATAGAATGTTTATACATAAGTCCTTTGTTTTTATTTTTCTATTTTTTTCTGAGAATAACTTTCAAATAGATTTTTACCAACATGAAGAACTTCCATTGCAAAAAATGAAAATTTGCTGTCATCATGTTATGATCACACATCCAGCGTACAGGGGGGAGTAGGGACAGGCCGAGCAAGTAAGCAAATCGGCGAAGGTAAAAACAATCAACTAAGGAAACAACAAAATGCGTATTATTCTAAAAAATATTTTAAGCAGTTTCATATTTCCATGTGTTTTTGAATTTTTGTCAGCGATGTGTCTTCCTTTGCCTTTTCCGTATAAGTAAAATATAAATTTGTCGCATAAGATTTGGATATTAATGCATGAAGAGTAATTTAACAAATAATCAAGTGAATGCTAGTGTAGTCTATTCATAAATTTAAAAAACTTCAAGGTAAGAAAAAACTCGGCATGCAAAAAATCTTTTGAATGTTTAACCAACCGACACCACAGAGAACATCACCTCAGCGATATGAAACGTCACCACTGACATATAAAACGTCACCACAGAGATACAAGACGTCACTACAGAGAACTAAAACGTCATCACAGAGATATAAAAGGTCACCACAGAGAAATGAAACGTCCCCACAGAGATATAAAACGTCACCACAGGGATATAAGACGTCACTACAGAGAACTAAAACGTCATCACAGAGATATAAAACGTCACCACGGAGAAATGAAACGTCCCCACAGAGATGTAAAACGTCACCACAGAGATATAAGACGTCACTACAGAGAAATAAAACGTCACCACAGAGACATAAAACGTCACCACAGAGACATAAAACGTCATCACAGAGATATAAAACTTCACCATAGAGAAATGAAACGTCACCACAGAAATATGAAACGTCACCACAGAGGTATAAAAAGTCACCACGGAGAAATGAAACGTCACGACAGAGATACAAAACGTCACCACAGAGATATGAAACGTCACGACAGAGATACAAAACGTCACCACAGAGATACAAAACGTCACTACAGAGAAATGAAACGTCACCACAGAGATACAAAGCGTCACTACAGAGAAATAAAACGTCACCACAGAGACATAAAACGTCACCACAGAGATACAAAACGTCACCACAGAGATACAAAACGTCACCACAGAGATATGAAACGTCACCACAGAGATACAAAACGTCACCACAGAGATATGAAACGTCACGACAGAGATACAAAACGTCACCACAGAGATACAAAGCGTCACTACAGAGAAATGAAACGTCACCACAAACAACTAACCCGCATAAGGAAGAACACAACAATTTTTGTAGTCGGACAACTAGAGACAAAAGCGTGCGAAACGTATCATTTTAGATGTTTTTGTTTTGGTAAATATTTTTTGCACAGTTTTTAATTGCTCCTTAGTTTATAAAATTTATGCTTGAAAAACAGAGCCATAAGTTAGGGAGACTGGAGTAACGATCACAGGAGCTCAGAAGACTAAATAAAGCCAGCGAAATGTATTATTTTTGCTTGCTTTCATACGGTCAAATATTTTTGGCATAGCTCTTAATTGCTCAGAAGTTTATGCTCTGATTACAGAACCATAAGTTAGACAGACCGGTGCAACGCTCGTAGGAGCTCAGAAAACTAAAAAAAGCAAGCAAGCGCAACCAAAACCTGGCAGCGAAATGAAACCATGAGAGAGCACTTTCAGATGTGGCCTTTTTAGAAACTACTCCAAATTGAGCGTGGCCCTCCAGTTTATTTTGGTATATTTTGTGAGGGCAAACCCGGCATTTGGCGGCGGTCCGGAGCGCTAACTTTGATGTTCCTCGGTTCCGTCATTTGATGATTCTGAGCATCGCGTTTATATTCGGTGACTTCGTTTAGACTAATTTAGGAGGGACGTGCTTGGTGGGAATGTGCCTTCGCGTTTTTCCTGCGCGTTCAGAAACGCTCACTGAATTCTCAATGCGTTTCAAATGTTAGCGCATTTCTGTTTAACGCTGATGTACGAGTATGTAGTTCTTATGAAAATAGTCCTTTAATGATAATGAAAACATCAGCTGGACATGGTATCATGTTTCACTGGCTAATTTTCAAGGCTTTAGAAGATGGAGCAAACACATTCGTCGAATTTAGAAGTAAGTGAAACTGTTTTTTGCATGAGGTAATGTCTTGATTATTGAACTTTTCTCACGTTCGCTTTCACCTACGTCTGCATGCTGGGGGCACATTGAGATTACGCACAAATTTAGATATTATAATAAATGCCCTGGACACTATAACTTCAGTTACCAGGAATGCTGGATGAAGGTTAGCCGAGATTATTTCGAAATACATCAGGCAATGGAGAAATGAAAAGAACGAAAAAAAGTTTTTTCCAATAGAAATGAAACGTTAAATGCAATGCATTGTCACTTTTAAAATGTCTTAGCAAAGAGTTTCTTAATTGGATAACATACCATAACAGGAATCGTAACAGCGATGTTAGGGGTTGAGCAAAAGATTGTAAAAAGAGTACAAATGAATTCTCTTGGTTCGATCACTTGAAATTTCAGAAGTCTTATGTATCATTCAAATATTGGTCATAAAAAACGATGAATTACAGAGCCATAAAAAGTGACTAAACGACTAGTCTCCTTGATAAGAATATGAATATTACTTTCGTATCCTTTTGTAGCCGTCGGTACTTTTCAGTTAGGATGCTTTATATATTCAGGCGTGCAGAATATAAGCGGTGTCACAGGTTTGTACAATTCCTTCTCTTTCGTGTTATAATTGAATAATGTCATTCAATACTTGCATTTTTATGAAATGTTACTGACTCTCGAAAACAATGCTATAAAGACAGTAAATGCTTCCCACTTTCCGCGGTGAACATAGAAGCTATGGAAAAAACATTAGTTCAGACTTGTCAAACAATGCATCGTGTCAAACATTTCGTTTCTCTCAACTAATCTCAGTTCTGATCTCTTTGTCACACTCTGTTAACACATCGTAATGGGTTCTTATAGTGGAAGCGATTTGTTTTACCTCTTGCTCTGTCTATCAAATTTTTTCACCACGACATCTAGCGCCTTTTTGTGGAAGAGAGTGCAAGAAATCTCAGCTCTTTTCAGATAAATGACATGAATGTTTCGAAATGTTTGTCGTTTTATTTCTTGAACTGCATTTTGTTGAGCAAGTCTATTAAAAAATTTTACGCTCAGTCTTTTCGTGCGTCAAGCAAAACCACTTCTGTTTTCAAGTCCCATTTTCGATTTTAAAAGTACCTAATTATACCAATTTTGAAATAGGTGAGGTCTGATTGAACTACCCACTTGTCGAAATATTCCTAGTTGAACACTAATTCTATCTCTAAAAGAAACCGTGACGAGAAAAGGATGATCATATATTTAAAATCCCTCAATTTTAAAACCCCCGAACGACTGACGTCTTACAACCCTACCCACTTTCCATACCCATATAGTCTAAGTAGAACACGAATTCAATCTCTGAAACAAAACTTGACAAGGCCATTTTGATTTTCCTACACCCAAACCTTCCCAGATCAACACTGCAGACGCTCGATACTCGACCCAAATGCCAGCGAACGCAAACCTTTGTATGAAATTAGCGGTCTATTTTAGGATAATTAATTCATCAACCCCTAGATTACGTTGATGAGATTCCAAGATTCCTTGGTCAGATTTTTTGGCTTCAAGATTGATCGCGTACATTTTTCAGCGGTGTAGTGTAGCTCATGTTGACTTTCCACGTCATTTGTAATGCGCTAGGGTTGGGTTTGCAAAATTACTGTACCTGTCATTATTAAGTTGCTTAATGGCTTTAAATTTTTTAATTCCCGGCAGAGCTCAGACTGAAACGAATGAATTGATTCATATTGTTCCATAATCAACTAATTGAATTACGGTGAGATTTGTATCATGAAATATTTGACGTCAAAATACGGAGTATGTGTGAGCTAAGATCGATTTACCTTCTCTGTACTGGGCGTCCACGACAAATTTATCAACTGATTTGTAATAATACCATTAAGTATCTATGACCCTTACATGAGTTGACTTTTAATTCATTCCGTAGCTTTTATCCGATCATAATGAAACTTTGGTATCACAGAGACATAATATCATCAATATTTGATGTCAATGGATACATTTTCGAAAACGAAAATGTTAAGTATTCACACATCCCAAGTACGGAAGTAATTGGGATAGGTGAATAAAATGTTTCATAGCAAGGCAACAACTCATTTCTGTAGAAAATGTTAATACTATTCCATAAATTATGGGAATAACCGCTATTTTCAAAAGAGTTGTATGTGAAAAATATAGCGTAATTACTTCGATTTTTTGAGCCCGGCGAGCAAAAATATCAAATATACTCAATGTGATTTTATCAGGTTGATGAGGCAAATTAATTTTGTTGTATAATATATATTTCATTATAACACACTTAATATCTGAATAGGGATAAAATTGTGTGCGTTGAACTTTGAAATTTTGAACGATAACACTTTTAAAAAAGTCAGTAGAGGCAAACATACTTAAGGACATAGAGCAAGAATTGTCTCAAAATTATTTCTAATGAGCTGTGTTGATTTGAAGGATAATTGTAAAAACAACGGGACAGTAAAGTTAGAAACACACCAATTTAATTTTAAAACTTCCTCTACGCCAGTCTTAATTTAATTAACAGTCTTGGCAAACATCAAAGAAAATTGATGATGGCTAAAAAGTGAACAAAGAAGTCACGCGGGCAGCAAGAAAACGACGCAGCACTTGGTGCTTTCACGTTTGCATCCCTGAAAAACTTAGATATCCCCAAATCCTCAGAATAAAAATCTCACGAATAAAATCATCCGGAATAGCCTTAGGTGAAATATTTTCCTGAGCTGAAACATTTTTCTAAGCTTTGTTTGCAGTTTTGAAATTATGTTTTTCGGAGCTTTGTTTTCAGTCCTGAAATAAAAATTAACTCTTAACATCAATTTAGCGAATGAAAGAGTGCGTTTAGTCTTGTAATAGCTGACTATGGGACGAACAGTGAAGCCAAAAGAAAAAACTTCAGGGTGTTGTGATCATGTGCGCTTTAGTGACTCTACGACTGGTCTCCTTGTTAAGAACATGAATGTTACTTTCATATCCTTTTGTAACCGTCATAACTTTTCAGTTAGGTGCCAAATCAATTTAGAAACAAATCTTATTAAATACAGTCAAAGTGTTAACCCCTCACGAAGGCAGCGAAATTCAAAGCTGACTGTAAGCTCATCTTCATAACTTCATCGAAAAAGAATGGCCTCTGTTCTCTCCAAAAATGAACCTTCTAGACTACATCCTCTTGTCTGTCTTGAAGAGCTAAGTTCAGCAACACCTCTCGCGACTTTGGAGCCTCTGAATTTCCCTTAGAGTTATTCATGTCATATGTGGGCGTCTTCAGTGAACCGTAGACCCACCTTGAGATAAGTCAGATGCTTTTAAAGTGCACAAATAAATGATATTTTCTATGGGCTAAAACCCTTGCACTTTCTTCAACTGTGAGGCAATGATCTTGAAAATTTCACGTAATACTTTTAAAATATGTAAGATGAAAATTTGAAAAGACTTCTCCCGGAAAGCTACCATATTTTTTAAGAATTCAAATATTTGAAAACAGCATTCGAAGAATCAATTCACGAGAAATTTAGGACGTTTTTAGGACAGAACGAGCAATTTTCTCGAGGAGACTAGTATAATTTTCATTTTCGTCTATCGGAAATGAAGATGAAATTATGTAATTTTAATTCTGTTCAATTTGAGCAACTGCCTTATCAATCTTGGGATCAGACATTCTCTGAGATGTTATGGCCACATTTCACAGATAAAATTACTCTATCAGAACCCAACGATACCGAAACAAATCTCAAGAAACTTTGAGTAGTTACGAGGAGGTTTAAGCAGGTATCTCCTGTAATTCTACACCTTCTGTTGTTTTGGGTAAGTTATGGATTTTACAGACAAAATTACTCTATCGGAACCCAACGATACCGAAACAAATCTCAAGATACTTTCAGTATTCAAGAGGCGGGTGTTGAGTGCAGGTACCTCCTGTAATTCTACACTTTCTGTTGTATTGGAGACGCACTATGTGAGAGCATTACAGCCACTTGAGGAAGGATTGTGCAAAATATGTCGCTGCAAACTGTGAGCTTCTCTGGAACTCCTCACTCAGCCGTTATGGCCTGGAGCACCCGACGCTGGATCTGAGACGGATCATTGTGTAACTTTGGTATCACAGATACATAATATCATCAATATTTGATATCAATGAATACATTTTCAAAAACGAAACTGCTATTTTCGAAAACGAAATTTGCTGTGATGTGAAATGAATATTTGAAAGCCGATAAATCTTCTTTGTTCAGCAAAATTTTATCAAATTAGAGTGTATGCATCGATATCATATTTTTATATTTCAGCGCAAAATGCTAAAATACAGGAAAAGTAAGGCCGTTCAACTAATGTATCCTTTAGATGTACTTTTATTTTCCTCCAACATCTGCTGTTAGACAGCCTTGAGATCAGGGAGAAAATTTACATTCTGCATCGACCTTCTTGGGCAATAAAGGAGTAAACACTTGATGCAAAAACGTGACTGAGTTTGGTGCCTAATTGCAATAAGATTAGTTAAGATTTCAAAATAAAAACGCTTGAAAAACTGGTAACATTCAATAGACTGACATGCTCAACGAACATTTTTTTGGAAATATACTAACTTTTCCACTAAACTCAAGAAAATTCCCTGCACATATATTGTAGTGATCAAATTCATGCGTATTCGAGCAAAAGATTCAACTTCAACTTTTTAAAGATTCAACTTTTTGGTCAGAGAGATTTTTTCTACATTGAGAATTGATTCCGACCAACATCTTCCCACCATTATCAGCGTTTTCAATTTTCATGGCTGGAAAGGGCACCTATAAATAGTTTGAGACAATGGCAAAATTTGAATGTTAGTGATGGAATCGCATATCGAACACTCGATAAAAACAGATAGAAACTATAGAAATAAAATGATCCTTCTAATTGGCTAGGGCATAGTTCATAATTTTCTTTGCGTAGTTGAAACCAGGCTTGTATTTCACGTGTTAACGTCTTTTTGAATTTTTTTACTTTTACCTCCATAAAGCACAGCTCGTAAGACAAGAGTACATATTGCCTAATCTCAGTGTTGGCCACTCAGTCATTAACAGCTTTGCTCCCTAATGGATCTTTTCCAGATAAGCCCCGCCACTAATGCAACACATAAGTTCACCCACTTGTAACTTTCGAAATAATGCACCTATCAACTTCAAATTACTCTCAAACAAAAGAATATTATAATCTTTCGTTTAAGAGTAATTTGAAGTCGAAAGGTGCTTTATTTCGAAAGTTACAAGTGGGTGAACTTATGTGTTGCATTAGTGGCGGGGCTTATCTTGAAAAGATCCGAAATAATCAGATTAGTCAGTCATTTGTGTTTTAATAACAAGACAGCTTTTTGGGGTCATCCTTTGGGTTCGATGGTCGCGTGAAGGGCGTTAATAAAAAAAAGGAAAGCTTCCACTTTATAAACGCACTGCTAAACAAAAGCAACCACCAACGTCTTTACCTAAAAGGAAAATTCTAGTGTACTCTGTATACAAGTAAACTACTTAAGTAAACACATCTGTGCATGAGAATTCTACTTTATTGCATTCATTTCCGTTATTCTGAATTTGAAAACAGACCAGTAAAAACTGCTGTAAAAAGTTACTCTGCACTCTGTATACAGGTACACTAATCAAATATTAATAACAGCATCGAAGAGTGTCGACAAAATAAAAAACTAATCAAGTTACCACGAACTGTGAGTGAGAGTTCTATTTTGTTTTATTGCATTCATTTCCTATATTCTGAATTCAGTGGTGAACAGAAACAACGGCTGTGAAAGGCTGCCTCGGGAAACCTTGCTTTTTCATTTAGTCCGGTAGAAATACTTAAAATGCTCGCTGTTCTGTCGCTGGGTAATGCACAGAGCTCGTGGTTGTGACAGCAAGATATCAGAGGTGAGCTGAATGTTAGGGTTGGATGCTGTTTAAAACTGAATTGTTCATTCTTGATGCTGAGTGTTTCCCGTTTGAACTCGGCAGCCAGGTATTGTACTATAAGTTTGGTATGGATCTATTGTTGAATCGTATACATAGACGCGTGGATTTATAATTGAATCGTATATATAGACGCATGGATTTATAATTGAATCGTATTTATTGACGTATGGATCTATAATTGGAGAGCTTCGATAGAATTCATTCAAATGAACCCCTTCTGTAGGTTTTCGTACGTGAATCTAATTAGTCTATTTTTTTAACATAGGGTCTAAGATCTTCTTCAACATACAGCAATTCATACGTCGCTGGACTGACTCAATAATTTCGAGGTTTCATCAACTCACAGTCTTTTAAGAATCTATGTGAAAAAAAACAAAGATCCTCACAAGACGCATTCGTGTATGTGTACCAGGCAAATATCCTGTCAGTAATGAGCTTCACAAGTCGTATACAAATCTCAGCTCCAAGGATATTTTGCTCTTTTTCGTGATGTACAAAAAGTGAACAAATCTTTGAGATTAGTGAAAAGTATTATAATTTATGCATAACAACTAGGAACTTTTTTATGGAAAATAGTTAAAATACTTCTTTTAAGAGAGTTCGGCCAGAGTATTGGTTTCCCCCCAAAAAGTAGAGTATCATGTTAAGGTACAGTCATGCAAAGCAAGTGTAACGTACAGCAAGAAATAGAACAGAAAATTACGAAACATTCAGGCTCAAGATAAGCTGTTGCATCGCAGCGTCGTTTTCTAATCATAAAAGTTTCAGCTGATGAGTAAACTTTTGTAATTAGAGCTTACTTTCCATCGTATGAAATTTGTTCATTTAAAACGAGTGACAAAGATCAAACAAAGAATAAAGGTGAAGTACTCCTGTGTTATTAGAAGCAATGTTACTCGTCTACCTACAATCGCCTGTAAAGCTGATCACCCGCAAATAGAGAGACGCTCTGTAATTCTGCGAAGCAGTCTTATTGGTAATCTTAGATCGATAAATACTAGTTAAACATCATAACCACTGCTACAAAGACGCTCTGTAGTTCTAGGAATGTAATTTTATTGATAGTTTGGGATAGATAAATACTAGCAACACATCTTACCTACTGTTACAAAGACGCTCTGTAATTCTAGGTGAGCAGTTATCCTCGTAACTTTGGATAGATGAATACTAGTAAAACAGCTCATCTAAAATCACTAGACGGCTCAGGGAAACCGTGACTTCAAACGACGAAGCAGCTCTTTGTTGTCAAGAGCAGAATTATCAAACTCAATCACCATAGTTTGCTAGATCACGATCTTTCGCAAAATTAAGACATTTGTAAAAAGCTAGAGCATTACTATTACACGTAGAATTAGAAGCAAAAAAAGAAAGTAAATATTTTATTTTTCAGAGTTTCTATCAAGGTTCATGGTTAACGCCAGCATTTGCTTTCATGCAGAAACTGCGACAATTCCTAAGCCTGCTTTCATGTTTCACTGATTCCTTTCAATAACACTGATCTTCGGCTGAAAATGCTTGAAGAAAACACATTTATCGTAAATCTCGGTCACCTTTAAGACTTGTGAAAGCATTATGCACTTACGCATGCTCGGGGCTTTGAAGGTACGTTCTTTGGGTGGACAAATGCCCGAGCCTGAATGCAGCGCGACTAGCTACCAGCTGCCTGCTTTCCCCAGCAGCGCGACGCCGAGTTTCTGCACCAGAGATGGATGATATTAGCCGACTCGGGATATTTGTCAGGCCTTCCGAGATGCGGGTGCATAATACGCTCCAAATTTCTTCTTTAGACGCTTGCTCTCGTCGTCTGCGCAATGTTGTGTGTGTGTGAGGTGCCGGAATACCTCGAATTTGATGTTATTATTAAGAATAACGAAGTATCATTAATAATTATAAAGGTTGGAAATTGAGCTGCGGTTTTTCATGTTATAATACATGTTCTGAGTTTATTCTCTGAGTCCAAAATGTTGTTTCATTAGCCCTAAAGCATGTTTTCTCGTCCACAACATAGCTCTCGCCGAGTCCACGTGATAAATCAATGTCGTATAATAAAAGCCGTTTTTTATTTGTTTGCATTTGTGTATTTTTTGTTCATTTGATGCTTAGGATTCAAATACTCACTTCGATTGCGAAGTTTTAGAGCTTCCTAAGCCTGCAAGTCCGTAACTTAAATGTTTCTAAGAATTATTTGAAAAACGTGTCATTTTTGGTTTAGAGAAACAGAAAATATACTTTTTCTGTCAAAAATACAGTTGAAATTTATGTTCATGGGAGAAGTCTGTGTATCAAGTACTTGCACCCGAAGAATGTTTTTGTTTTTTATAAATTGACAGCTACAGAATTTTAGGAGCGGAGTGTTCTTTTTACAAAAAATTATTAGTGATTATCATCGTATTTTAACACGTGTAGAACTAGAACAATGTACAATGCTGTTAATTTTCTCCAAAGGGTCTCCGATGAGCATGTTAGCTAACTGTAATCTCAATGGCTTATAAACAGCGATAAATAGTCAATTTTTAGAACAGCTCTAAATGAGAATAGTATGCCTGCACATAAAGATTAACAGACAGAAAAACAGCAAATAGGAATGCTAATTTAAGAGTTCATCTAAATTGGTGCTTAAGAAGTGATGTAAAATGAAGCGTAATTAGGGGAAACGAACATTCTTGAATCCCGCAGCGAGTTTCTTCGATCTGAACTCCAGTGCCAAATTCACGTGTCTGATAACATGACCCTAGACCTAACGTAGACCAAACGTGGTCATACTCTCAGGTAAATGTAAATGGACAAGAGACCTTTAATTCTAATCGTGAAGAAGCGATTGTTTTGCGTTGATTAATGGAATCAGATCTTGTGATCAAATTTTGTTCCGGTTTTTATATCGCAGTTTTGTCATGAATGTGGCTTGAACACGTCGCTTATTGCAAACAAAATAAAATGCAGCAATGAAAGAGAGGGGAAATAAAATTTTTCCATGTAGATTTCTAAAAATTAGTTGGTGAGTCATGATCAAAATATTGAACCGTGACAATGATGTATTTTTAACTTTCCTATTTTATGTAACCAATATGTATATGCGTGTATATATAACTTAAACAAATTTATATAACCGAAATTACCTATTATTAATTTATTACCCATGACCTACTATTAACTTTCATAGTACAATTGTCTAGGTTTTATTTGATCATTCAGATGGGTCTCCTGATTTAAAAATCTCGCAGAAAACCCCACTTTCCTCGTCGTGGGCTCTTGCACCACCGCATCGGCATGCAGGACGCTGGAGCCAAGCCTTCGCTCAGATATATCAGTGTTTCTTTCAATATTCGAAAGCAGAGAACGGAAGGTGTTGTTGTGGGATGTTGTTGGTGTACCAGGCTAATATGCGATGCGCTCTGCACCAGAGCAAGTCTCGTCCTGCATACAAATTCTGCGTTTAGCATTAACATAACCAAACGCAGAGCCTCTGGGTCCTGCTTTGTGAATATAGTCGACGAGCCTTCCAGGTTATGGAGCAGGATTGATTTTGGAGCTGGGTATTGTGATTCTGTGAGTGCAGGCTACTCAACTTTTATTTTGGACTTTGACGACACTGAGGTTGCTTCGAAATGCACTGTACTTTTATTTTAGACTTTAGCGACACTGATGTTGCGGAATGCTCCTTCATTCACATATAAATGTTAACAATAAATATTTTAGAGATTTTAGAGACTGATCTTATTACAAAATGCTCTTTCATTTAAACTACAATATGAAATCAATGTGCTTCTACTTATTTATTTATCACGGTACCGTGTTGCTCTTCGTCGCATCGCTTGAACTGTAGCCAAAAAATCGTTCGGCACACTCAAACTTGCGTTGTTGCTCAAAAAAAATTTTCTTCTCTACCGGAATGCGGTCATTTAGAAATGCACGCGTAAAAATTTCGTTAGGAATTTAGTCACTGGAAAGAACCTGCTAAAAATTTCAACCGGCATGGGTTCAGTGGGAAAAGAACGTTCAAAATTTTAACTGGCATGTGGTCATGAAGGAAATGCACGCACAAAATTTGTACGCGCAAATATCACACCATTTGCTGCTGCCGCAGACAAAAATTCTTTGAGCTTCATGCAGCTTGTGTGTCTTACCTCATCGAGAACCAAAACTGAGAAAGTTTTAGAGCAACGTACTTCGTATTAGTTGTGTGGCTCAGTTCAAACACTTAATGGCTCTCTAGCACTTTGCTCAAACTAGAAATTATGTCAAATTCAAAGAGACGCTTCTTTGCCACCCAGTGCAAATGTGCGCTACTACGCACCGACTTTGACCCAGTCTAACTTTTTCGCCGCCTGCATTCATATTTTTCGCCGCCTAAGTTATAAAATCTCTTGGGCGGCGAAAAACATGCATGCTCCGGCGAAAAGGTTAGACTGGGGAGTGATGGAAATAATTAAAAGGAATTAATAGACGATGATTTTATATGACCTTAATATAAAGCCTGAAAATTTCGCGAGTGTTGGGCTATTTGCGCGCCACAAACACGCTGAGATAAACAGGTCGGTCAACATCCAATCAACAATTCAACAATGATTCTAGTAAACACTGAAATTCGCATCACATCCACGCCTGCTTTATTAGACCAACAATTTAACAGCGTTTTCTTCATTTCTGTACACGTGGCTACTTTACTACAAGCTGTGCCATTTTTACTATTTCTATTTTCAACTATTTCTGAGTAGATAACTTTCTAGAATTTAGAAAATGAAATCTGATCTGAATCCTTTTCTCAACATAGGATAGAGCAGTTGAGATCTAGCAGAAGATTACAATGCAGCAAAAAATAGAGTTTATTGCAAAGGCAATAAGCTGCTCTATTTCTCCATTGAAGACCATTTCCCTAAATACGAAGGAGGTACTAACCACTAAAGAAATAGTTCTGTATACAATGTACTTAGGTCGGTGATGTTGATGTTCGACCACGGCTGTACTGCTTTTTTATATATTCTTCATAATGTTGATTTAATGCTCCGCAATTTATTTCATACCAGCATTCCGAATTTAGACCGAGGCTGATCAGCTCAAGTTTCTACGTGAAATGACCTTCATTGAGCAACTTTTTATTTTAAAAATAGCATTCATCGCGCATAATGCTAGAAACACGAATGCCACATTTCGCCTCTCAGAATAACCAAGATTTGATGGCCCTGAGCTTTCTCTCCATGGCAAACCACGGAAAGAAAATTACGGCATTATTCCATGGTATTAACGCATTAACAGCACCAGCATCATGTTAACTCAGGCCCTTCCTGACGAGATGCAAACTGAAATGTTTACGTCAACGTTTTCAATCTTATTTCGACCTGGCTGTGCACTTAAATTGTCTTAAAGTTTAAAATTTTTCAAACATAATTGTTTTCGCATCTGAAGTAGTATTTCATTAGCTTTCTCTTTCACGCGAGATGACTAATCTCATCAGCTACAAAACACTCACTAAAACGGTCGCTACATTATCAACTACTTCATCCCAAGTGAACTCAACATTGGCCTCTTTTATTCCAGCAGTGAACTGAGCACTGCCGACTGCAGTTATATTTCTGGATCCTGCAATGTCAATACAGCGGCTGTCTTAATTTGAACTATGTTAATAAATATTGCGTAAAATATTAGTAGGACATGAACTCGGTTCCCACGATTTCTTCCTCTCAATTGTAAAATGATATAATTTCAGCTCACGATCACCTGCTTCACATTTTCAACATGTTTTCATTTGTGTGTGATTTTTATAATCGAACACCTGTGCGTAACAAGGAGCGTTAGTCTTTGTTTTGTTTTGTTTTCATTTTTTGATGCAGAAAAATTTGAATCTGAGTTCTTGCAATAAATGTGCTGAATTTATTCACGTGAATTTGATCGTTAGGCATTTCAAAAATGTAACGTTTAAAAGTGAAAAAGAAATGCTCCTAATTGGAAGTTGCTCTCTATAAAAAACACCGAAGTCGTCGTTAAAGCAGCACAAAAATTTAAACTCTCTGTAAGACGCTAACGATGTCAACGAACAGAGTGAAAGCAAAAAACTTATCGTGAAGGAGTGTTCATTCAGTCTCTAAGTAAGGCGTAAAACCAGAGTCAAATTTGAATATTTTAGCTCTAAACGGCCGTTTAGAAGGACAAACTCACGCCAAATATTTAGCACACTTTAGCTGCTCTAACGCGTGCGCGTCAAGCTGCAACATCGCAGCTCGATCACCGTGATGAATGTAGGTGTGACGCGTCTCCTTGCTAATTATACTCAGATTTATTGTCGCAAAGCTTTCAATATATGAGTTGAGAAGCGTTTGAACGGAGGCCGTAAATTGCATCTCCTGTAAAATTGACGCTCATTAATCTTGTCCGAAATGATAACTAAAAATCAAAAGTGAGCGTCAATCTTTTTTTTTTTTGACGCAGGGATTTATTCCCGTTTCAGTCTGGGAAGCAAAGAGAAATCAAAATGTTACGCATTAAAATCGTTATGCATATACAAAACTGAATCTTTCATCGAAATTAAAATGCGGAAAATTAATTAGTCAAGTTGATGAGTAAGATCACTGTGCGGTTTAATTCTCCACTTGTGTAAAATCTTGTTCCATATCCAATCTTGCTTAATTTTCAAACTTTCCTGACTTTTCAAAGGAAGAGATTTCAAGTGCAAACTCAGCTTGCTGAGATTAAATTCGCTTCAAAATCGAGTTCAAAAATTGAAAAAATTGCAATGTTCATCCATCGAAAGCATGTAAGAATCCGCTTCATAAAAGCCAGGATAATCTTGAATACATTTCTTATTTTATCTTCACATAGGCAGAAAAGGAAGTATAACCTAAAAGCAGATTAAAATTAAAATCATAACTAACATTTCTTTAAGAACCTTATTACACATGTCAGTAATAGAAAACAATCATGTAAATCACGTACTTGAATATATTCTGGTTTTGCAAAGAAAATAGCAGAAAAAATGAATGAGCCTTATTACGTGCATAAAAAGAGGCTTCTCAGTTCTATCGTTCTCGTGGTCCAGCTCTTTATTTACATTATACTTTGACGCGTATTCTAATCCTCGCCTTCATTAGAGATGCCTTCACACAGATCACAAACTCGATGTCAAACTTTCGGTAACGCAGAAAACACAAACAACAAACTCTACTCAATTTCAACGTACACAGATAACTAACTCGTTCACAGATAACCAATTTGAAAACACAGATAACAACTTCCTCACCATTTCAACGTACAGAGATGACAAACTCGTACACACATTACAAATTTGAAAACATAGAGAACAACTACCTCACTATTTCAACATACAAAGATAACAAATACGAACCGATTT
Organism: Platorchestia sp. MABIK; assembly: GCA_014220935.1. Lineage (NCBI taxonomy): Eukaryota > Metazoa > Arthropoda > Malacostraca > Amphipoda > Talitridae > Platorchestia > Platorchestia sp. MABIK. The sequence goes on from JACJUY010000397.1 coordinate 176,691, forward strand.
GTACTGTCGCCAACACCCATCACTCATCAACCGTAGATCACTAACCTAACCCATGAGTATCTTCAGAAGTCACTGCTACAAAAGTTCACAAACCGTCTCACTATTATTAACAATACCTTTAAATAAAATGTGATTGGGAGCAAAACTGATAAAGGGAACCACAATTAAAGCAGCATCACAATCAACTTAAATATATTCTTATATTTGTGATTATCATATTAGCCTTGTGATTATCAAGTACTCACTAAATTAAATGAAAATGCAAGAGCAGATGTGTTTCCAAATTATAAAGGGACTACATAATGTACACCACCGGTCAAACTGATGGGATTCAATATTTTCCTCGAAATAATTTTCCAGATGTTGATGACAAACAAAATATCCATCCTAACAGTACCCTCGATTAAATCTTCTTGTACTCGTGCGCTGGTGAAACTCGTGCCACATGTATCGTCAATAAGCATCCGTATAAGCATGTCAAAGACGGAAGAAGCGGACACCAATCAAGTGTAAAAATATATGAACACACCGAGGGTATTACTAGGTAAGATTAGCTTGGAAAGTCAGTAGCCCATAATATTGTTTGGGGTAGTATCCACTAATACGAATTTTTGTTTTTTGTTTCTTGTTGTAATGCAGAAATTAACCGATCCCTCAGCCAAAAGTCGTTATATCAATACGAGTTCAATATCCTTTAGAATAATGGTTCTGCCTACAGCAAAAACTGTATGAATTTAATGGCGTTGGGAGCCCAAAAATTTTGGTCACATAGATCGTTATCTATTACTGTACGCCTCCCTGTTAACATTAGCTCTCTGAATAAAAATCAAACGAATTAGATACAAAAAAGGTTTCATATTAATTCATTACTATAAGACGCGGTCTAATGAGTTTCTCAAAAAACACCTTCAATCATTCACGATTTTTGGCTACAAAAATGTTTGTTCTTACACCGAAAGAGTAGATAAAAGCGTATGCTGATTGAAAATAGGCGTAAGTGCGAGATGTTTAACACCTTAATTGCCGCATGATTCATTATTAATCACTGAGAGGATTTCACAATGCAACTGACATGTCAAAACTCAAAAATTGTCAAAACTCAACGTTCATTAAATTCACAACCAAAATAAATTGAATACACGATCTGTTTAAAAACAGACGTTTTCACCATTGGATACTGAAATTAAGCTAAACTTTAGCTGAAGATTGAAGTTCAGTTTAAGCTTCGCATTTAACGGTTAAACGAACAATTAAGGAGCAAAGTTTCAAAAATGTTCGATCCATCCAGATGAGTATCCCAGATACACGTGTACCCACTAAACCATTTGATAGCGTCTCCACATGTCCAAAATGTGACCGTGAGAAATAACCTTCACTTCTGTTTCAAGAACATGAATGATGTTTTGACAGCTCTGAAGCAAAGAAACTTTAATTACTGCCCTTATGTTTTCTGGGGAGCAAGAAGTCGTGAGAACTGAAACTAATTGCTTGGCATCTTGGCGCAGACGAAGATGAAAGGCGTTGTTGAGACGCTCTGCCCCGCCGTTTTTGTTTGTTTGCCCTTGACTCACTAATGGATTTAAGCGCATGAACTAAATTCAATTAGGGAATGAGTACCCTCACCGTGAATAGTTTATGCATGTGTAGTGTGCTGGTTTTGTTTATTCATTTCTAATCCTGTTAAGTTAATCCATTTCCATTAAAGAGGAAGCATCACTACGGAGGTTGATATGATTTTTATCGCATATGAATTACAGATTTCAATGAGACTTGGTGACTCGCGCAGAATTTGGAATTCGGTGAATGGAATTATGTGATTACATAAAGTAGGGCCAACTTGCACCAAAGTTACAACTTTGTTGGTCTGTTATCCCCTTAAAATATTACTATGATATTCTAAGAGAATCATTGTTAATTATCCGGATTTTACCCTCGGGAGAGTGAAAAATTTATGACAGAGTATGTTATTCCCTCAAATATTACGGACTTTTTTAAATTCATGAGACGAGCATTTTACTACAACGAGCCAGTGGAAAACTCGGACATAGTCAGTATGTACATGACAGTGTGCAATGTTTGAATTTTCAGCAGGAATACATGATTAATTTCATTCTGCAATTTCAATCTCGTGGAGTGACGAGAATTCGATGAGCAAGATAAAGCTCATCCAAGTGAGGCCCTCGCTTTCGCTGTAGCACAGCTAGGAAAGAGTACAAGTTAATGTTTGCGATATCAAATCAAACTCGACTGTGAAGAATAAGATTTAAGTGTCATATCGAGTCGAAGTCCTGAGTATTGACATCACAACATGACGGCATTCTTTCAATGCTGATATGATTTCTTTAATATTATGAATATTTACTTTGTATTAGCCCGTGGCTTTCAAAGTATTGGGGGATGAAAGATTTCGATGCCAGTTTCGAAAGAGTATTGTTCTCTTATGGGAGAAACATTTCCGAGAATTTGAATACATTTTAAACATCAATTAACCCCACAGTTTGACCCGAAAATTTAGAACTTCCTTTACATTCTACCTTAATTAGCATTGATTTTAAAATCTGCTTTTGATTTACAGTATTTAAGCTTCATCTTTCATTTTATGTTCTCTTTCTTAGTTACTACACCGCTGTCCCGTACATTTAACCTTTTTTATGAGGGTTTTTCTTTCATATCATTTATTTTCCTCGAAATCTTCAATATTTGCACCACGCCCGTTCGTGGTTTCACTCCCCTCTGTCCGTTTATGCAAATCAACACTGAAAATTTTTTTATAATAATGTCCCTTAGTATAAAATTAAAACTTCAAAATAACAACTCAAATAGTTGGAAGTGTCGTATTAGTGTCGTATAGGAGTGAAAAAAGTTTTGAGCAATTTTGCGTTCGATTCCATCCTCGTTTTTTCGTGATATCATAGCACGCAAATAAAGGCATTACGGATGTTTTTCAACTGACTGAAATATTTCTATGATTTTACAACGTGTTATTAAACCAGATAAGGAGCGTTCTAAGCTTATGGGTCTCACCGATCTGAAGCAGTGTTTGTTAGCACTTTCAAATAAAAGTGTGAAACATGAGGTCATGCTATGACAAATTTTGCGCTTGCCTTGGAAAATGTCTTTAATATAATGTTTGCAGGGAACGAAGTGAAAATTGGTTGATTCTTCATTGCTGAAATTACTGTTCAAACTAGAGCGAAGCAGCACTGGGTAAAACATAGTTTCTGGAAATAAATACGAGCAATCCTCATGAGTTTTTTTACGAAATATTGAAGTGCGTATTTTTTAGGCTTAAGCGAGAATATATGTGCGTTTTTTGAAGTTTCAATGTCTCTCCCAAGGAGTCCTCATAGAACTTCTTGGTATTCAATATTGCAGGAAGATTGAGCAGTATTTCCTGGCAAATGAATGGGTAATACTTGACCGAATTGGGACTTCTAGATTTCCTCTAAGAAAGGGTAACGAGAATGTGTTATTGAAAAAATTAGCAAACTCAAATGAAAATATTCGGATGATCATTGCACTAAAATTGAGTACTTGAAACATTTACACATCTTGCAACGCACAGCATTGCCAGCAGCTAGTATCGCACAGACGTAGAATGCTATGATCATTGCACTAAAGTTGACTACATGAAGCATTTATCTTACAACGCGGATCGCACAAAAGCTGACACCACCAGCAACACTGCTGATTAAAAGTTGCGCCTCGTGACGAGCAAGTGAGCTATAGCTTAATCAACACCTGCTATAATTCACACTCTCGGGGGAAATCTAGAGACGCTTGACGCATGTCAAGCTTAAGACACTCATCCTGATTGCTTGTGAGTTTCAGCCTCTTTGAAGTCATGGTGCATTTTTGCAAAATGTTTCAGGTGGATTCGGGGGGCTTGTACGCCTTTGCTTCGATGTTAAACGGACATTCCTTATTGATTATATTTCGAGAGCCTCAAAGAAGGTACTACTGTCAAACAATTTATTCGAATCAAAAATATTTTTAACAAATGAGTTATAGCTGCATTTAAAGAAAAAACACTTTATTTCAAGAGCGCTTTGGCAATAAATGATGTCAGTTTACTAAAAAAGACACGTTACTAAATTACAGTTCAAGATCCAAAATGAAGACACGCTCGTCGAAAGTACTGGGATCAAAAATCGAGTTTTAATATACTTGAAAAAATCAGGTACGGTTGTGTAAAAGTGCAACGTAACCTGGTACCTCGTGGTGACTCCTTGTACTTTTTGGTACCTTCTGGTACTTCCTGGTACCTTCTGGTACCTTCTGGTACCTTCTGGTACCTCCTGGTACCTTATGGTACTTCGTGGTCTCTTCTGGTACCTCCTGGTGTTTTCTGGTACATCCTGGTATCTTCAGGTACCTTCTGGTACCTTCTGGTACCTTCTGGTACCTTCTGGTACCTCCTGGTACCTTCTGAAACTTCCTGGTATCTTCTGGTACCTTCTGGTACCTTCTGGTACCTTCTGGTACCTTCTGGTACCTCCTGGTACCTTCTGGTACCTTCTGGTATCTCCTGGTACCTTCTGGTATCTCCTGGTACCTTCTGATACCTCCTGAAACCTACTAGTACCTCCAGGTACCTTCTGGTACCTCCTGGGATCTCCTGATACTTTTTGCCATCTACTAGTACCTCTTGGTACCTTCTGGTACCTACTAGTACCTCCTGGTACCCCCTGGTGCCTCCTAGTACCTTCTGGTAGCTCTGGCACCTTCTGGTAACTCCTGGTTCCTCCTTTTAAAGCCTCTGAACGGGTGACTGAAAATGCAGCAAACACTTTTTCGTTCAGACTATATTATCCATCAACCCGCTTATGCGTGCCAAAGATCTGAGCTGGTGGGTATTGGTACTCATTCTATCTTAAATTTTATTTATAACTTCAATTTTGTTAAAGATTGTTTAAATGATATGTTATAGTTATAAAAATTCCAACAAAAACCCTCAATGATTTTCCCGCTAATTTGCTCGTCTGTAAAAACTTTGGGTTTTCCCGCTATATTATTCGCCAAAGACGTACACATAATTTCTGCAACCCACAGTTCCTGCTTTAGTACAGTGCTCAGAATACTAGTTTCATTTTCTCAAGTCACTTAAAACACCTTAAGACTCTTTTTTGCTTCGTGTGCTACAATGTTCAAAATGGAGCTCACCATTGTCAGGCGCCCTTTTGTACACTAGAAAAGCCTCGAAATGATGCATAAATTCCCATTAGGTGAGTAAAAAACTGCATTTATCGATGAGTATCCCAGCTTAAATATTAAACTCACACATGTAATTCAACTTTTCCAGTGTTTTTTTAACATCCCCCACAAATTAACTTGATTCCAAAATCTAAACCTGGTGTTTTTCTTTGCATTTTATGAGTTGGGTTTTGCGTTTCGAATATTAATTGGAGATACATGCAATTCCACGCCTTGGTCTCTGACACACAGAGCTAAAAAGTCAAAAGTCAGACCAGATCAGATTTCGAAGTTTTCGTTTGTTTGGACCACAACAGTAGAACTGAAATCGAGTACATGATAAAAAAAATTTCGTTTCGTCAACCTGTGATGATATATGATGTGTTTCTTACCTTAATTTATTTTCGTTTGATTTGATGCTACTCATTGAATGATCAGTAGATACAATTTTTATCATTACTTGAGCGTTTCCAGTAAGTTTAGCAGTGGGCATGACTACATTATTGACGGTCCAGGAATGGAGTGAAAATTAATTCCCTTCGTTTGCCAGTGTTGGACTCTCAAATTTTCAGGATATTCTGTTATTTACAAGACGAAACGAACTACAGACGAATGGCAAGACTCATCCAAATTAGAACACAAATCCGACAAAATCCAGCAGACGTTATAATTCTGGTAATATCAGGTTCCACTAGCGGAAGAAATTCAGCAGACGCAATAATTCGGGTAATATGAGGTTCCACCAGCGGAAGAAATTCAGAAGCTACACTCAGAAAGAGCAAATTCGAGCACTAATCAGCGAGCAGGACACAGAGAGCGACTCGGAAGAGCTCTAGAGCAGCGCAGGCAATTGACGGCGGAAGCTCAGCCGATCCTCTTTTGCCAATTTCTTGGAAGCTCAACGACCGGCTTTTGTGCCTCCCGACCGCCTCTCAAATGATGCCAAGCATCTTGACTCAATCAGTGGTCTCCATTGTATTTAAAGCTTTATTTACACCAGTTGAATAGGCCTTCGAATTTATGAGAGAGCGATAATATTGTTGTCGAGTGAATCAAGTGAGATTTTTGTTTTTATTACTCGTCACTTATTGTCTAATTAATCATGGCATAACATTTTTAATTTTAATAGTTACCTATAGTGCTAATTCTCCAAGCATAGTCTAATGTTTCTGTTGTGACATGACAATTGATGGTGTTGAACCTGTCATTCTATCCAAAGTCATTTATGACTACACAACTTATAGTGTTAGGTTTTGATGACTAAATCCGTTAAATATCGTCCGCTAAAATCACTACAAAAGTTTTATTCAAAATCATTATTACCTCTTTTCCATTTAGTTCAAATGCTTATCCACAGTTTTTAGTCTTCTGTTGAAACAATATTCACTCTACAATCCACACAATGCTAAAACTAAATCCTCAGTATACGAGTATTAAACAAATTGAATTTATATGTTACGCACGACACCTGGTATCACCTGTCATAAAATATGACATATCCCCTTACATTATTAACATAAATTTTGAAAATTTTCCGAGTAACCCTCATTCATTGGATGAAAGCGAAATTGCTAGAGCGCTTCTTTCGCCGAAAATTATCTGATTTTGAGTCACAATTTGCTTTAAAAATAACCCAGCTAAATGTCGAGCTATGAATACGCATTACTTGGAACGCGATCCGATTTAATTGGTGTCGCGAACGAACGCTAGAGCTCCTTTCGAGAAATACATTTCCTCATCCAAGATCCAAAAAAAATTGAAGACATCGCGCAGCACAGCAACGCTATTCAAAAATTTAAATTAATCTTGATTTTTGCTTAACGTATTTTCGCTAACAAATTAAGAAATTGTTGCACGAAAGGTTGCACTAGACTGCTCCAACATATGAACTTGAGCTACCACAATGTCGTCATCGTGTGGTACACGGCGACCACACCTGTGCCTCATTGAGCAGGGTGGAGACATCGGCTCAAGTTCTGCGTCGAGAAACACAATATCTTGTGACCACAATGGTAAATCCAGGAAAATGTGCGATTAAATTTCCTGTGTTATTTTTGAATAAACTAAAAACCTTACAATTACGTTACCTCTGGGATGTCGAGAAATCTTGTGACCTCAATGGTAAATAAAAAAGATGTAAAATGTAACCTTTCTTAACTTACTCGAAACTACAATACCAAGTTGAAAAAACTAGTGGCAGGAGTTATAAGAATAATTTTGAAAACCAACCAAATACCAGGAGAGGCATCAAGTGAACATGACATTCGTGAACCCCCATAAGTTTTATCGCTTGCCCATCAGACCCAAAGCAGGCATGGAGATCAGCAACAGAACAAAAGCATTCAAGTTTCTGCTGTCTGTGGGGTGAAGGTTGGAAGCTGTGGTCATAACGAGGATGATTACGTCATTTGCATTCAGCGCTGTAATATCGAAAATCTTAATCGGCAGGAGGATCAATGGAATTCTCCGAGTAGAGACAACGACTTCTGCTTTTTGGTACGGAAAAGAATACAAAAGCTAGACTGCTAAAATTTGCGCACTTTAGGGTTGAGAAAGCTATCTTGGGTAGGAAGGAAAATACCTCTGCGATAACGAAGCTTTGCATGTTTGAAAAGCAACGAGACTTCATTCCGTTGAACATATTTCTGCCCTGCTATTTGAGTTTAACGAGCCGTTTAATCCGACTTGAACAGAATTATTTTACAACGTTATATTTTACGATTTTCCTCCATCGAGAAAACGATCGTTCACGTCACTTAGCCGAAACAAGTACACTAGGCTTGCAATTACCAATAAATGTTAACAAGTCACAATCAATTTACTGTTGTTCTTAATCGAGAAAATAACCGTTAATACCCTTTCGTTTAGAGAAGTGCGCTGGGTTTTCAAATACCAATAAACGATAGCTGATCACTGTCAATTTACGGTTTCTCTAAATCGAGAAAACGATCGTTTATACCCCTTAGCCTAGATAAGTACATTAAGCTTGCAATTACCAATATATTTTAGCAAGTCAAGATCAATTTACCCACAGCATCTGTCCAAATTATCTCAAGCGAAACCTTGTTCCTCTCCTGAGCCCTTATCCCTCGCAACATATGCCCTCAGAAGCCATCTTCGATCTCAGTAACTGCCAAAACTTCGGAATCGAAAACCAACTTAGGGAGCAGATGGGAAGATCACAAGAACATGTATGATCCAAAAACATGGCCCAAAAAATTGAACGCCCCAAATTGAATCTCGAACAAAAAACAGAAAAGTATCGTGTTCGATTTGGACTGAAGTGGTGGATGCGACAGAGCTATTGGCCATCAAAATGGGGCGTTGTTGAGAACGTGGGCGTGCAAAAGGCGCCCCAATTGAATTTCTCAAGTCACCAGCATGTCGTCTGTTATTTTTGCAAGACGCTTTTCAAAGACGCAAATTTAAATTGCTGTGTGTGTGGTCTTCGGCTGGTATTGGAATTCAATTGGTTACAGGTATGTTATTTTAAAATGACAAAGCCGCAATGGGCTAGGTGAAATCACAAAAATTCCATTAGAATTACTTCACGATGACTTCATAATTTTATCGAAATACTTTAACCCTTCCAAATATCGAAAAATACACTAATCAAAAAAAGTAATGACAATAATAATATATGAACAAAACATCGCAGTATTGGAGAGGTGATTCATGACCTTCTTATGAAGCATGAATCAATATCTGCAACAATCATGTTAGATTGTACAATTATTAATGCTGAGCAGCGGCCAATGGGTAAAAGTACTGTTATCTAGAAAGTAAAGAGCAATTGCGCATCCCACTCGGAGTCGAGTCCCACCACCACACTCGCTTGCGCGCCGGTCACCTCATTTCCCTGCCTCGGTATGAGCCGAATTCTGTAGTCGCGAAGTTGCGCCTGTTTGCACTGTAGCTTTCCAAATGGCGGTGCCGGTCAAAAATCGCGCCAAACTAGAAGTGCATTTCGTGATTCGTGTTTGTAATGCATAAAAAGTTTGGTGGCCAATCGAAACTTTTAAGGAAATAACGATCGGTCTTGGTAATGATGAAATGAACGAGTTTTCAGTGTCGAAATGGTGCATAATGTTTAATTGAAGAAGAGTCAGAATGCACCACAAAAACTGAAGTGGGAGACCATCGCTCGATCGTTACCGATAAGTTAAAAGGAAAAGTTAAAGGAAAAATTCAGATGACCCAGTGTTTCCCTCTCGACACCTAACACGCTTCCAAATCTAAAGACATTTTTGGTTAGTGAACTGTCAGAAGAAGCAATAACATCTTCGTTCAGATCTTTGGCGGCATGCAATAGTTTAAGATAACAAGCGATTACCTTAGTGCATTCAAAAAATAGAATAACATTAAATAAGCAGTCTAAATGATTTGAAAAGTTACCAAATGCCTGACGGGTCGCTCGCAGCATCTTGTTCAATAAATGGCGTCAATTATTACTCTGTCGGGGAACATGAGACAGACGATTGCCAAACCTTGTCTTGACTGCCTCAAATGCTTTCGAAACCGAATGCCGGTGCTAACGAGAAGTGTCGCAGCAGGGAGTTAAAATACAACCTGACGGCGGGGCGAGACAGGACAGGTAATGGGTTATCAGGGCTAGTGAAGGTAAAAGGGACAGGTAATGGGTTGCCTGGGAAACTGGAGGGAAAAGGTACAGGTAATGGGTTATTAAGGAACGTGGAGGGAAAAGGGACAGGTAATGGGTTGCCTGGGAAACTGGAGGGAAAAGGGACAGGTAATGGGTTATTAAGGAACGTGGAGGTAAAAGGGACAGGTAATGGGTTGCCTGGGAAACTGGAGGGAAAAGGAACATGTAATGGGTTATTAAGATAGTATGAGGTAAAAGCGACAGGAATGGGTTGCTGGCAAAGGCGGTGGAGGAAATGATAGAAAATGTGTTGTAAGGGAAGTTGTTTAAATAAAAGACAAGTAATGGGTTCTGTGTAAAAAGGACAACGAGATTACGCCTGGGTTGCATATAGATTATTGGACTGAGGTGAAAATCATTCTCAATTTAATTATCGGTGCTGTAAAATATTGGCTCACTCTATAGAATCAAAACTCTTTTCTCTCAGTTTCGTTCCTAGCAGCAATATTTAAGACTTGTATTGCTGCCCGTGAAGGCAAGACATTGTCATTTCAAGTCAGTAGCCCTTAGCGAAGGGATCTCTAATAAAATGAACATCAATATTAGGGTTCGAATGTTTCTTTTTCGCATTATATGACCTTGAAGGTGCATGGAATTACTCTCGAAACTTTTATAGTTCCCGACATTATTAGTTCCATTTGAGCATTTAAAACCAGTGTACGTTCGAGTTTAGTGTTCTGGAATACATGACAATTCTAAACATCGAATAAGTTTACCATGGCTTGCCGAAGAAGTGACTGAACATATGTATATAGTCGAGCCCACAAGCAGTTATATGTCAACCTGTCCATTGTGATAATTTTGAGGAATGAGTCGAATTTTGAATAATTTAAATTGTTTAAATTTGTGTTTGCCCCATCCGTCTGAGGGACTGTATTTTTTCCTAAACACCTTGATGTCTGTTATCGTCTCTAGCAAAACCACCCGCTGCCCTTTGAACAAAATATTCGTTCTACTCCTTGCATTTGATGCATCGGCAAAGAATTTGAACTTCGACGTATAATCAAGCAGATAAATATCGTTCGTAGATCATTATTTCAAATCACATAAAATCAAATGCATCCTTCTGATTCCGAATAGTGTGACCCAGCCGCAAAAACTTCAAGGAGTTGTACACTTCCACACTTCAAGAAGTTGTACACTTCTACTCTTCAAGAAGTTGTACACTTCTACACTTCAAGAAGTTGTACGCTTCTACACTTCAAGAAGTTGTACACTTCTACACTTCAAGAAGTTTTACACTTCTACACTTCAAGAAGTTGTACACTTTTACACTTCAAGAAGTTGTCACTTCTACACTTCAAGAAGTTGTACACTTCTACACTTCAAGAAGTTGTCACTTCTACACTTCAAGAAGTTTTACACTTCTATACTGTAATAAGTTGTATACTTCTACACTTTAAGAAGTTGTACACTTCTACACTTCAAGAAGTTGTACACTTCTACACTTTAAGAAGTTGTACACTTCTACACTTCAAGAAGTTGTACACTTCTACACTTCAAGAAGTTGTACACTTCTACACTTCAAGAAGTTGTACACTTCTACACTTGTGCTCGCAGTGGTACAGTGGTTAAGGGATCGGCCTTCTATGTTGGAGACGAGGGTTCGTATCCCGGCACTGGCGCTGCGATTTTCCCCGTTGGGTATAAGGGAGAGCTCAAGCACAATACCCCACTCTACCCAGGTGTCTGAAATGGGTACCGGCTTTACGGGGGAACCGTCATGGTGTCCTATATATAGTGTTAGTTATAAGACATTTGTAAAATCAATGCTTAAGATCATATGTATCAGGCTTGATTGGAAATAAAGCATCCTAAGATGCCGATGTTTGTTTTACTTCAAGAAGTTTTACACTTCTACACTTCAAGAAGTTGTACACTTCTACACTTCAAGAAGTTGTACACTTCTATACTTCAATAAGTTGTATACTTCTATACATCAAGAAGTTTATCGCTGTTTTGAGGCTGTCACTAGTCTTATTGCTCAGCAATTTTTCTCTCCAACATTTCTCATCGGTTGTCCACGAAAATTATCCTTTGATTTTTCTGGGTCCTTGATCTTTCCTTTTCATATTTCCGATCCCTTTTAGAAAAAGTTTGTGCATTTAGCTACTACCAACAAGCTTGAAAAATATTTGTATCCAACTACAGACGCTTTTCCTTCCTCGCTTTCTGAGTTTGAATACTTTAGACGCATTCGTTGATATCATATCATACAATCCTCAATTTTCACCCTTTCGCACTATCAATGCAGCCTAATAGTATTTAGCATAGTTTACTTATGAATTACTAATAATGTCACAAAATGAAGCAAAATTTCGTTGGAAATATTCAGAATAAAATACTTCGCCAAGCTCAAGAAACACTCGATGTGCTTCATTGTTATGTAATAAATTGCACGGCGCTATTATTAATCAGTTTCAGAATTTGACCACAATACTCGACCATACTTTTGATCACTCAACTATAACTGTGACCGCTCAACTATAACTGCGACCACTCAACTATAACTGTGACCACTCAACAATAATTGTGGCCACTAAACCATAATAATGACCACTCAATCACAATTGTGACAACTTTATCATAATTGTGACCAATCGATCATAATTGTGACCACTTTACCGCAAATGGGACAATTTAACCAAAATAGTGACCAATCGACCATAATTGTGACCACTTGACCGCAAATGTAACCAATCAACCATAATTTAAACCAATCAACCAAAATTGAAACCACTCGACCATAATTGAAACCACTCAACCATAATTGTGGCCACTCGACCGTAATTATCACCATTCGAGCGTACATCAAAAACACTGATTCACACTCACTTTTCTAGTAATTCCATTCTTCTCTCGGCCCCTGCTTTCGTTTTATTTCTGTGTTTCTACTCTAGAGAACAACGGTGAAACTTGCAAAGCTACTGTCCAAGTCTTGGAACTCGAATTTCTAAGTTAAATTCTGCCGTAGAAGTTGGAAAACTTGTTGGTTGCTTCGATTGCTGTACAAGAGTTAGTGCACCTGAGAGAAAATACAGTAATAAACAGCTTGAATTTGTGCCACAATAAGCAGAATAATGTGTGCTGTGTGCATGTGTGTATTAAGTACTAAGTGTCGTCTTTTTCCTTTGAGTAAACAGTTTTTAAAAAAAGTTTTCCAATAACATTTTTCCCACGAAATGCTCCTATTACACTACATAACAAACGTTTTAGCTGGGCTCCCCATCCCCAAGAGAAGTAGCGGATTTTCAAACAAAAATATTCACGCAGTCGTAGCGCTGCAGACGAAAGCGTGTTCTTCCTAGACCAGGCTACTCTCTGTGCTGTTTTTCAGATCGGTATTCTCTAGTTTAAGCTCTTTTCAAATCAAATTTGACCCATCAGAAAACTTAAGCTTGAGTATTTTTGCTTAGGCACATTGCGTAGCTAAGACAACTTCGAGAAGATTACGCTGCCCACTATACCGCTAACAACGACGTGAACTGTTTAAAAATCTATCTCAGCGTCCCACCGAAGTTTGCGTGATGTCTCTTGAGATGAATAAATTTCTGTTCGATAATTCTTGTAGCGGCGAGAGTTTTTAGTTACTTCATCATACGCTTTGATATGACTTTTATTTAATTGAAGAACAATCAAAATTTAATGAGTGAATCATCTCGAAAATTATTTTGAATCAAGCGAATTTTCCGGTACGAAAACTTGAAAGAATTTTAATAGTATGCGTCGAGGTAAAAAAGAAGAGTTTTCTTAGCATTTCCACAATTGAAGTTAATGCCATTGTGAAAGGAAGGTAACATATTTTCTTTCGGTTATCAATTTGTAAATTCCAAGCCTTCAGAAGAGTAATATCGCATGAACTAAATTCAAAAGCACTAACACAAACTAAACTCGGAGAAGCGTAAATACGTCGACTCTCAAAATACCAAACTATGGAATCTTCAGGAAGTATGATATTTTCGAAAACAACACCAGCTCTGGAGCGGAAGTCACCATTTCAACCACCACGAATTTCGCATCTAAAATATGAGATACCGACGCTAAAACATCGGTGGAGTGGTTCCACTTTTTCTTTAGCTCTGCAGAGCCGATGGACGCACATGGAATCCTGGCACGATGGAAAGAAATGAAAGTGAGCCTGGAGCATCAGAAGTGTGATGCGACGCTTGATATGAAAGTGAGCCTGGAGCACCAGAAGTGTGATGCGACGCTTGTTATGAAAGTGAGCCTGAAGCATCAGAAGTGTGATGCGACTCTTGATATGAAAGTGAGCCTGGAGCATCAGAAGTGTGATGCGACTCTTGATATGAAAGTGAGCCTGGAGCACCAGAAGTGTGATGCGACGCTTGTTATGAAAGTGAGCCTGGAGCACCAGAAGTGTTATGCGACACTTGATATGAAAGTGAGCCTGGAGCACCAGAAGTGTTATGCGACACTTGATATGAAAGTGAGCCTGGAGCACCAGAAGTGTTATGCGACGCTTGATATGAAAGTGAGCCTGGAGCACCAGAAGTGTGATGCGACGCTTGATTTGAAAGTGAGCCTGGAGCACCAGAAGTGTGATGCGACGCTTGATGCTCCACTGAGTCTGCAAGTGCTATTCCTGCTGATGAATATTGACGTCTAGAAATTTTTACGCGCAAGATCCGACGAATTAATGGACAACCGAACGCCATATTTTGCTTGCTGATACCGGTGACATTCTAGGCAGACATGCTATGAAGCTTAAGATGGAATTCAATATTAATCCCACGAAAATCATAGAAGGAAAAAAGGCATCGATTATCTGGAACTGAAAAGTATTTATCCTTTGAATTTAATATACACTCAAAATTTAACTTGCTCTAAGCATTGCGTAGTGGAAGATAATTTTGATAAATTGTAAAGTAAATATCTGATGTTTCTCATTGGACAGTATATTTTAGTCAACTCAATTTCAATCAAGTAAATTTCAATATATTTAGCGAAAATTATTCAGTTATAACTGCATTTGGACAGAAGAATGTCCTTGAGTTAATCATAGGGTGAGTTAACAAATAAATTTCAAAAAGTGGATGGAAATCACTGTTCTACGAAGAGTGGTTTCACTTTTTGTGCCTCTCGAAATGTTATTGGGGAACGAAGCCATAACGAAACTCAAATGGCTGTTTCTCATTTCATTTCCATAAAAATAAAGAAATACGTGAATTCAGTGTATTAATATGCTGTAACCGTTTAATATGAGTCACACGCAGGCACACGATACATCACTCACGCTGTGCACTGCTCCGTGCAACGACATCAACACAACAATGTCATTCTGCAAAATCACATCAACAATGTGATTATGTGAACATTCATATATATTCAAGTTCCTCGAAAGATAATTCATGAAACATTCTGGTGATTATTGAAAATGAACATTGTCAAAATTCAGCAATATAGCGTTACGGAATCACAGCTAAATTAAACACATCACATCCTCGGCTTGTTTTGTTCTCACTGACGTTGATTTTTCCTCAAATGGAAGTTCCGATAGGGCACGCGTTCATGCATTTCAGAGAGGAAAAAGAACCTCAGATGTTTGAACAAAAGTTAAAAATCTCTTGGTTTTGCTACACTGCTTTGTATCGAGAGCGCTCTGACAGGCTGGAATGGCAAGCTCCATTGGAAAGCGATGGCCATTTGGCCGCGGGGCTGTGTAAGAATGAGAGATCACAGTGCTGTGGTGGGGAGGGTGGGCGTAGAGCCGACGGCATTCGATGGGAAAATGGCAATATTTGCAGTGTTTTCATGGTGCCAAGCTTTCGCAGAGATTGTGACTCGGGCTGAGAATTTTTGCAAATATTGCAGACTTTCTTTGGCTTTTGACTAGAAACAGTCAGCAGTGAATGGGATTTTGGTCGGCGTCATTTACACAGCACTTTCAGGATGACTTCACTTTCTTGGATGAAAGGAGGTTGAGTTCTGCATGGCGGATATGAATTGAATTGCTTTTGTTGAGCATTCGATGCTGGTCTGAAGTAAATTCTTTTGTAATTTGCCAAATTTTTCAACTCTTTTCTACACTGATGCTTTGTAAAGCGTGCTTATGTGACTCGTGAAGTAATTTTTATGTTTTGAAATAGCCATTATTCACCATTTTTTTTTATAATTCATATGCCATTAACCGCAACTTTTCTCATAAGATAAACCTTAGAGTTACTTTTATCAGGTGATTCTGAGCAATGATCGACTAAAATTACCATTGACTAGCGTTAATAACTGATTTTTAAACCTCTTCCAGTAAAATTTCTCACTAATTAGCACCATTTATAGATAGTTATTTGGTAGCATTGAATGATCATTTGATGGTAGGGCAATAGATACTTACAGAAATTTGGAAGTACCTCCGAGGGACAATGCATTCCCACCAGCTCGACATACATCATACGATACGACCTGTCGTGAACACCATAAGAATAATTCACACAAACTTGACTGAACAGCATGACTTGCATCAACGGGGACGTAAATGTGAACTCGAGAACTATAGTTTCAGAAGTAAAAATAGAATGGGAGTCAAATGGTAACACATGCAAACCGTAAGGAGAGTGAAGAATTGACTCAAGTAAAATTTAACACGAGTGAACAATAAGTTATGGGAAAAAATGTTTAACTTCGGTGAAACAATAAAACGAGCAAAAAAGCAGGAGCAGGAAGCTAGCTCTTTGAAGCATTTTAATTAGAGCATATTATTAGAACGAGATTTCATAGGTGATGTGATACAAATTTTCAGTATTAAATAATTAGGTAAGCGCTCTGAATAAAATCTTCGAAAAGAAATTTGAAATGAAGGTGACAGCTACATTTGCGAGGAAAGTTAACTGGCTTGTCAGGCATGACAAATAAAAATGATGCAATTCTGGATGTGTCATGCACGTTGAAAGAGGAAAAATTCTACTAGGAGCAAACCGAATTTTTCACTCTGAATGTGTCATCTGATAAAAGGTTACTACAAACTACTTGCGCCAAATAAAATTTTTCACTCGAAATTTGAACTTATGTTAAGAGACTACATCAAACTGCAGTGAACGAATAAACATATCTTTCACTTCTGATATACACGTGTATTAGGAGACTCCCTCTAACTATTGGGAACAAATATCTCTTTCCTTCTGGTTACGCTCTTGTGTTAAGAGACCACATCAATTTGCATGGAACAAATAAATGTGAACAAATATAATCCTCCACAACGACAACTCAAGTGATGTAAGAAACCACATTAAAGAACTGGATGTAATCCTTTGTCATTAATGTGCCTGCGTTGCAAGAGACCACATCAATATACAAGGAACAAACAAATGTGAACAAATATAATCCTCCACAACGACAACTCACATGATGGCCCCATTAAAGGACTGGACGTAATCCTCTATCATTAATGTGCCTGCGTTGCAAGAAACTACATCAAACAGCTGAGCGCAACTGTTGTTAGGAAATTCATTCCCACGAGGACAGCAAAGTCGTTAGGTATACCGCCTGAAAACTTGAAAGCTCAGCCGCACCATTTCAGGATGTCCTAAAACTTCAAACTTGAAAATTGTAGCCCGAAATGCGGCCATTGCCGCGCGTCCCAACGCTCGAACTTGGCGCATTACGGCGTGAAGCAGGGCGCACCTGACCACTCGGTGCCATTACGCGATCTTTATTCAACCTACCTCACATTCAAACTTGTACACGCCCCAACTGTCTTTTGCTATACTGTCAATTGGCGTTTTGCTGAATTTGCGTGCTGATTTTCTCCGGAGGAGAGGAGTGGTGCAAGTCGGAAACGTTCTTCTATAAATGTAAACTTTCTGTTTTGAAGAAGGCCCTCATTTCTGGTTTGAAAAAATTATCTTTTTTACTGAGCATTGTGCTCATGTAGTGATCTTGTAATATAGGTGTTGTGAAAAGATTTCTACGTCAATGAAATTCTGAATATTTTGAGTAAACTTCATTGAGTATTAAAAACCTGGCTATGTTCATGAAAAACACAACAATTAAATGTTGATCCATTTTTAGAAAGGATGACACCTATACAGACTTTGACAGACAGACTTATGTAGACAGACTTTGAGCAAGGCTTTTTCAGCCTGGCTGTTACATATCTGGCGAGAATGGAGTTCAGGGCGAGCGTTGCACCGTCAACTTTTTTACATTTATAAATTATTGATGTAATAGTCCTGTATGTTAATCCCCTCCTGGGTGAAGTGATATGACAGGCACCAACGTTTTCAAAACCAAATTTTTCTATTTGGTCTACCATTCGTATAGACTGCTCAACTTATTTTGATACGAACCTACTTGATGAGATAATGTTTGTAGAGAAACAAAAACCTAATCATTTAATTAAAAGAAGAACATTTTCAGTGCTGATTAAACTGATTGAATTTTTACAAATGAGTAGGTAAGCCATACTCAACACGAACGCTGTAGTTTACAATAAAACTTGTTCCAGGAAAAGAATGAATGGTTTTTCGACCCGGAAGAACTTTCCGCTCGCTCATATGAAGCTTTTTTCTTCTGCAATTCTCAGCAGAAACGAACATAGAGATGAATAGCCCACCATTCATCTTCCAGATTATTTCGAAAAAGACGGACTTGGCCTCATCAGACTGAACGCAATCACAATCGACAAAAACTTAACAACCGGCTCCATGAAGACACGATAGCTAATGTGTCCTGTCTTAGGCCAGAAAAGTAAGAAACTCTCCATGAAAGTGATTCCTAATTGAATTATTTCCTAACTTTGTTAACATTTTCTAAATGAGGGTTTATTGATCAAATAACTCCTTTTATTATCGTGAGGTTCATAGAAACGGTTCTCCAACTTCGTCCTTCCGTTGTGAAACATTTAAAAGTCTGTCTTGCCTGATAGGTCAGACATATTGATGCAAAATGTCAATGTGTGCTTGCTTCATTCTGGTAGTTTGAACTATTAAAAATGAAAATTCCAGCGGACGTTCAGCTTTCGTTCACTTGCATTGCACGAAGAGTGCTGAGCCTGCTTGCATTCTCTACAGCACATCTGTTATATTTTTGCCTTCTCTACAGCACATCTGTAACATTTTTGCCTTCTCTACAGTATATCTGTTATATTTTTGCATTCTCTATAGCACATCTGTTATATTTTTGCATTCTCTATAGCACATCTGTTATATTTTTTCAAGCATTAGTAGCTTTGAACACTCTAAGTAGTCTAAATTTAACATAGCTTTAAACTCGCCAGGTTACTAAACATCAATGCTAACAAATGGCGTAAAAATATAATGAGTTATTTCAGTAAGATGAACCGTTCGATTACAGCTCCAAGTAGGACAGAATGCCTTCAATGTACCAAGTGCCTCACACTCGCTGTTCTTACGCTAAGTACCCCAGTACCATCACACCACCACATGTGGCCAAATGATAACTTCTGAAGACTTTTAAAAACACGACCTCAAAGGTAGGATGAAACTTTTGCATTTTTTCTGGGAATTTTTATGAACCTTGCCAAGGTTTGCCTGTGCTATTTAAGAATTTCATCAGCCGAATTTTATTTTCACATGAACATGCCGTCACAGAACTTTTCCGCGCGCAAAAAAGGTTCAAGGGAAAATTATTTCAATTGACTGTTATGTTATGAAATTGTGCCGTTAATATCAGTGCGCAATAACGTTTATCATTTACTATCGTTTGGATATTATTAAATTTTCTATTGTTTCATAGTTTCAGCGCCCAATTGTTCACCGTCGAATTGTTCAGTTTAAATTCAAATGTATTCCATTAGTTCTCTTTTTAGACCATATTTATTAATAAAATATCCTCCTAATATAATTTCCAGTAATCTAGACCATAATTTCCAGTAATTTAGGAAAAAGAGACGAAAATAATTTACTCTAAAAAATGTCCTTGTGTTGTTGCAGTGAATCTGAAAATCAAGTAGATGACATGAATTAAAACACTAGAAGGGTAAATATGCATCATAAATTTGTTTTAACAAATTCCATTGGTTTCTTACGCACTATCAATTAAAATTAAATTTTATTTCTTTTCCAGGCAACATATATCGTAATTCTACTGTCTCTTCAAACTCTCCGACTGCCTTAATAAATGTGACACGCAATTATAAATAAGTACATATATCAAATGTGATTTTTAGACCTTTCATGGTTTTCAATGTAAATTCTGCAGCAGATAACTCACTTTCTCTAAAGTGCACATTTTCCTTAGCCTCTACGTCTGGCCACACGTACTTTTTATCATACTCAACAATTTTTTACTGAAGAGCCCATTTTTGCTCGATTTTCCCTTATGCCAGAATAAAGGCTAAAAAACTTTCCGTCCGTTTTGTCTGAAATATTTTTGGCCTCTATCGTGGCCCTGACGGCTCCATTCCAGAGCGCCTCATAGCTAAACTCTCCCAAGTTCCAAGACCCAAAAGTCAGTTTTGGAGCCTCAAGAAAAATGCCACATCTTGTCTGTGTTTGCAGACATAACGAGGCTCCTATCTCACGCCGGCTCAGCTTGCCCAGTTTTTCGATAGATTTTCTTAACATTTTTCTTGAGCTGCCTCGAGGCTCAGCTGTGGCAAAGGCGGCTACTGGTGGAGCGAGAAGCTCTAAATCAAGGCCTTTTAATCTAAGTTCCTTGAAACCCTTGAAATTCCATCAAAAAGAAGGCTGAGGAAATCCGTTCGCAATGCCTGCAAAATTACTTATCGATTCGCTGTACGTTATTGTTCAATATTTTGAAGTTTGATTCAGATTTCCATTGAAAAATTGTGAATAATTGTTCGAGTGAGATTGGTTGCAAGACACGCGGGCAGTTTTCATCAGGTTTTAAGCGCTTCTAGTGAAGATCAGTTTTTTTACTGCTGCCAGAAATGCTCTGCGGTTATTCGTATTGAGGCAGAGTCTGGACACCAAAGCTAAAAGATCTATTTTTTACCTTCCGACATCGGAGATAATATCCCCACTGACTGAATGTTTTCTTCACGCCAATAAAATAATTTTACAATCTTTGATTTTAACTACACAAAATCTTTAAAAGGAAAAAGGGAAAGGATGGGAAAGAACTATCCAACTCTGAAAATTGTTAAAAAAATTCGTATAAACTCATATTCTTTTCAATGCTCTCGTGTACAGAGTGGTTAGATTATATATACCTCATTTGAAATACTAATGAGATGTTTATGTTCTTTTTCACCGTTTATTTTCGCTGTAATTTGCCTATATTAATATAAACTGACACGTGTTCATCCCCTAATTAGTTGATCGCAAATTTCTCTGCTCCCTTCAGTTCTAAAGTGCGCTAAATGTAGAAAAATGCGGGAAAAAAAATGTAGGTCGAAGATCGAAACTCACAATTCAATTAGTACAAACATAAGATTGAAAAAGAAAACAGATTTATGTAAATCGATCAAATCGTGCATTTCATGTTTTGGACACTGCGAGTGCTATTCATCTCAGGAAAAGTTATTCTCATCACCTAAATTTGAATCAACACTTACTCTAATTAGGTGGTGTTTAACAGTTAAGTTACTGGTGCCATACTCTGCACGCAGTTCAGCTCTCACGAACCCTAAGAATTAAGTGCCCTGATTTCAGACAGCCATGTGACTAATTTTGAATTAGGATATAGGATGAATGAGGACATAATGCTTAAAATAAGGCCAAAATTATGAATAAGGTTATAATGATGAAAATGACTTAATGACACATGAGGACATGATGGTGAATAAGGACATAATAATTCTATTTAACAAATATTAAAATTGGTTGTCAGGATCAAGAAAACCTTATCTGAACCCAGCTCCCGTAATTCCCAGGTCTTTCAAATAAATTGGGAAGACACTACCCTTAACTCGTAAATTTTCCCAGCGAAAACTTAAATAATACGTCACACTCATGAGCAAGATGGAATTTTGTTGTCGTAATACGTTAGCTGCAGTGAGTTAAATTGAAATGAATGATTTAAGTTCAATTTTACTCCATTCAAAATTTAATTTCGATATGAATGAAATGTTGATTGAAAAATTACCTTCATCGGGCTTTGGCATGTAAAATTGAAAACGCAGTTTGTGACCACCAGTGTTTCATCGCCATGATGGAAATTCCCTCAACGACCACCGGTCGGCCTCGAAGCAGTCCAATTGTTAAAGACTCCCCAAATGTTTGAATAACTTTTTTAGAACCCCGTAAAATTAGGAAACTCATTTAAAGCGTCATTAGGAAACCTGCAATTTTTCTTTTGCCACATCAGAATCTTCTCATTTCTCACGTCATCAGCTTTCGAAAACAGAACTGCTTCACAAAAAGGCAAAAAAACAAGACACAGGTACATAATTAAAGAGTTGCATTCATAGTGTTGCATAGCTCGTTCAACTTTCCGACTGAGATGACTACCTGCCTAATACTAATGAAAATCTTTTCTTACAATTTCACTGATGAATTCAATTCATATGCATTGGGTTTCAGGTAAGGGTTAGAATGGTTTACTGGTATGTATCATCTTTCAGAGCCAAATGGAGGAGAGACGCTGAGTTGAACTGAAATCGAAGTGAGGAAATTAGCCAAATTAATTGTGTTCTCTATTCAGACTCTCAATTGCACATCGGTTGATAAGTTGAAAGTCAGAAGCATGAGTGTGTTTGCAGTAAAATACGAGAGTGACAGATGTTAGTAGCCGAACGTGAGTGAAACAGATGTTAGTAGCTGAATGTGAGTGTGACAGATGTTAATAGCTGAATGCGAGTGTGACAGATGGGGAGTGTGAGCGTGACAGACGTTGGTAGATGAATGCGAGCGTGACATAGGTTGGTTGCCTAATGCTAGCGTGGCAGATTTTTGTGAGTGAATGCGAGCGCGAAATATGTTAGTAGGTGAATTCTAATGAGGCATTGTGTTGGTAGGGCAGAGCGAGCATGGCAGGTGTTAGGAGATAAGTGTACGCGCCACAAATGTTGGTAGGTAGGTGCGAGCGTAACAGATGTTGATAGGTATTTGCGAGCGTGACAGATGATAGAAGGTAGATGCGATGCGAGCATAACAGGTGAGGAAAGGTAAATGCGAGCGTGACAGATGATGGAAGGTAAATGCGAGCGTGACAGATGATGGTAGATGTGTCACGAGATGCTGGGATCCCTCACCTACTTGGGCTAACGTGGTAGTCTCGGAAAGAAGATTGGCACGCCAACACACAGAAACAGTAATGATGTGATAAATTGCGAGAGTGTAATTAGTTATATGTTATGTTATTGATTATTGTATCATATGTAGTATGTGTTAGTATTAATAATGTTAATGATAAAGACACATTATTAATATCAACATATTATACATTAACCTGTCAAATTGAAATCACACAAATTCTTTCTGGTATTCGTTTTCACGTGACTTACGATGCAAAAACCGTAATTTCTGATTGTTTCTTTTTGCCAGACTCTTCAAAATATATTCACTTGATCATTTATTTGGCATGTAAAACTCGCTGGGGATGTTGTGAGAAGATACTCGCACAAATAACATCCTACTATGCAACAGCTGAGCACAATTCGCTTCCACAATGCAATCTCCATCATTTGATTAATTTCATGGCTGAAACCCTATAATTGAATTAATTTACATTGGACGGAATTGCATTGTTGGTTTTCAATTTCTATCAAATACAATCAAGAAAAAAAGTTATTGAATGTGGATTTCACGATCCGGAGAAAGTTAACAATGATAATAACATGGGGAACATATCAATACATTCCAGATGATGATGAGCACAATATGGCGTTCATCACGCGAATAAATATACACTTCTACTCAAATGTTTCTCGGAATACCCACTCAGTTTAGTACATTAATTCTCAATTTGAACGCCGGATGCGGTGTGTGCAAAATCGTTGCAGCTCTCAAGGATGTCACTGCTGGCGGGCGATTTTTAAAAGCCGGTGCGTCTCTCCAATTACGGCGCACATGAGGGGATCTTCGCAATACCGTCCACATCAAAGTTGGAATAATGTTTTATTTGATACTCCCTTTTCAATTGGAGTGGGGATCAATATTTATGTTTCAATATTTAAATGTTTTATTAAACGT
Source organism: Platorchestia sp. MABIK (assembly GCA_014220935.1). Taxonomy (NCBI): domain Eukaryota; kingdom Metazoa; phylum Arthropoda; class Malacostraca; order Amphipoda; family Talitridae; genus Platorchestia; species Platorchestia sp. MABIK. Next base: position 200,619 of record JACJUY010000397.1, read on the forward strand.
TACAATACGTATAAACTTATTTTTTTTTAAATTACTACTACTACACTTTCGAGTAATTAGAACTCAATGAAGACGGTGTTTACATAAATAGCATTCCCCAACAATTTTAAAATCTTTGGCAGCAAAGCTCCCACGCACAGAATCTTGTGTGTACTGCACGCGCAGTGAGCTCATGCTCGAAAAGCTTGACTCAGGAAGTTAGGGTGTAAAACCTCTCAAGTCCGTTGTAAATTTGGCGGGTTTCCCTCGGAGCCCGGAACTGGAGCCTCGTTGCTCAGCCCTCACTGAGACGGCCTTCCTTCGTCACTCGGAGCGTCAACGCGACTCAGAAAATATATTTGTTTGCTGCATTTGGGTACGAGATGAGGCTTGAGTAATTCCAGTTGTTCTGAAGTGCAATCAACTTGACAGATATGAAGGCTTCGTAGTCCCTGAGGGCAAGCAACTCGAGACGACGTCAAAATATAAACTGAAAAGAAAGGATGTTATTCTGGCTCTTTGCACGAATTATAAGCTTTACATTTCTCACGGGAATACGCTGCGCATGTAACGCCCGTAGAAGCTATTAAAAACTTTTTGAGGGCTCATATTGCGAAAACATTTTTGCTGAAAGTTAGAGTTTCTTTTTATCATGATTTAAGAACAATGGCACAGTCATGGAAAACGTGTGTTTAAAATAATATTTCTTTCATTGATCTTAACAAAATGGCTTCATGATTAAAATTCGAGGAATCACTCATAGAATAAAATGATCTGTACACCACATGTAAATTTTTATTCTGTTTTTTTTCAAAAACAGAGTAATTCAATAATGATGTAGTCCGCTCAGACGACAATTATAACGCAGAAATAACTTATTCATAAAACTTGAATGCTGAGAAATTGATTTGATGGAGAAGACATAATAGCCATCAAGAGTAGTGCATTAAGTGATAATTTTTTTGAGAAATATACAGAAACGTTCAAACGTGGAATGCAAAATACGAGGTGCTGAATCATAAATAAGAAAGCGCTTTACAATGGAAGTTGAGATAGAGACCCTTACATGCATTTCACTCCTTCATGCATTTTACAACTCAGCAAATTATTCGCCCTGTACTCAAGTGCTGCGTTGGGGAAACTATCTCAGGAGAATAAAGGCAACGTAGAAGTTCGGTTCCAAAATTCTTAGCATTCAAATTTTTCGCTCCATCATGCATACGTTCTAAAACATAGACAAAAATTAATTTAAGATATTGAAAAATAAGTCTGCAATTCCCACAGTATAATATAAATATAATTATTAAAAAGAGAATAAATTCGATTAGGTCTGTAAAAAATCTATAGTATACAATGAAGAGTAATTTACAAAAAAATTCATTTGGGGTTTGCAGTATTTTAAGCATAACTAAGATAACAAACTAAACTCCATAAAATCTTAATAAGATAGACAAATTGGGGAAACATTTTTTCATCAGTTCACACTTTGTGTCCAGTTGAATATAAAAAATTTCATAGGCGCCTTGAATGCAGAGTGTTGAACACAGCTTCTCATTGCTTGAAGCAGGAGTGACATTATATTTATGTATTATTTATTTTTTTACATTTGTGACTTTTTTTAGTTTTCTTGAATTTTTTTGAGTTTTTTACTTGTTGACTTTTATATCTTTTTTTACTTATGCTTGAAGCAGGAGTGACATTATATAGAGAAATAAAATTTGATTGCACTCTTAGAACGTAGGCTCCCTTTTGAAATTGTTCACTGGCACCACTATCGAACGCTTCCTTCACTCGTGGAATCTTAGAACACTTCGAAACGCAATTTACTTCTAAAAGTTCCCGGGGTGCTGAGCAATGTAAAACTTTATGGTGAGTTACATTCCAAGTCTCTTCTTACATTTTAGACTGTCACCAAATTTGTCAAAAACTCCAAAAATTTACGGTAAAGTATTTAAATAAAACTTACACCCAAATATTTCAGTTATGATCACCGTGTGTAAGTGAATTTAGACTGGAAACTTGACGTTAGTTAGCGGTCCTGGAATGAATATTTCGCAATTGATGTGAGGTCTTATAGACTAAGATTGAGATTACTATTTCACTTCTGCTTTATTTCACTGGTTTTAAGATGATGAAGCCAATGAAGTATCATATAAGTAAAATCAGCACAGTGGTCCAAATTTTATTTAATACTTTGTTAATACAATGTTATTTTACCTATTCGTGGCCAAATGGGACATCAGTAGAGTGGACTAAAATAAACCAAAATGTTTGAAAGGTATACCAATTTCTCACGTTTCATCCATAAAATCCTTCAGTTGATTCAGGCTCGGAAATGACTTTATCCCTCGATGAAAAGAGCGTATCAAAACAATTTCCTGATACTCTTTGACACAGCTGAAGAACTCTTAGGAAAACTCAGTCATAAATAATTTAATTTCCTATAGCTGTTGGTCTGCGACTGCCGCAACAGCGCAACCAAGGCTTTGATTGAGAATGAAACTGAAGTTTGTCTATAGGTCGTGGTATATAGTTGTTCTGAAGTGCAATCAACTTGACAGATATGAAGGCTCCGTAGTCCCTGAGGGCAAGCAACTCGAGACGACGTCAAAATATAAACTGAAAAGAAAGGATGTTATTCTGGCTCTTTGCACGAATTATAAGCTTTACATTTCTCACGGGAATACGCTATGCATGTAACGCTTGTAAAAGCTATGAAAAACTTTTTGAGGGGTCAAATTGAGAAAACCTTTTTGCTGAAAGTTACATCATCATCGCTTAGTTCAAGGACTACAATCAATGAAAAAAACTTTGAAAATCTCACTTCCAATTGTAAACGTCTTCATTGTAAATTGTAAACGCACCCAAAGGTTAAAAATTTTTTCTGGTTTCATCATCAAATGTCAGCGTGAACTATACATCGGAGGTGTTTATTGATTTGCCTCGATGTCTTAGAATGACGTTCAAAGCGCATGAAAGTTGTATTTCATAATTCAGCTTTTCAGATGCCGGAAAAATTAGCTCTCGCATATTATTTTATAGTTTCTGTTCATCTGTTTGCTGAAGTTTGCCCATTTCTACTAAACGCTATTGAAAACCAACTTCAACTCAATGTTTGAAATTGTTTCGTTGATATTAGAGTAATAAACACAGGAGGGACAACATAATTTGGAGCGTCAATAGCCTTGCAACGGAAAGTTCTCCTAAGACAGTTGAGAGTAAGCCGTTATTAGTTACGTTGATTGAGACGCTCAACGTTCGCGAAAACTTTTTCTCAATCTCCTGTAAGTTGAAGGAATTGGGCCAACATGTAAGCGTCTTGCTTAGAGGTCACGATAGGCAATCTAATGCACTTGCCAACGTGTAAATGTCTTGTTTAGAGGTCACAATAGGCAATCCAATGCACTTGCCAACGTGTAAACGTCTTGTTTAGAGGTCACAATAGGCAATCTAATGCACTTGCCAACGTGTAAACGTCTTGTTTAGAGGTCACAATAGGCAATCCAATGCGCTTGCCAACATGTAAACGTCTTCTTTAGAGGTCACAATAAATTACAATGGCGACTGAAGATGTGGACCACAAGTTTTCAATCAAAGATGCACACCTACGATGTGCAGGATCCTGTTAGCAGTGAACGTGCTATTCTGTACGTTAATATCAAATTTCTATTCGGAAGGAGATAGTTTATATGCATGTATTGGCATTATTATTCTTCAAATCGTGTACACATTAACTTATAGCTTAGTGGAAGATCATCATTGAAAATGAAGTCCTCTTGATTGCAAAACTTTAAATTTGTTTGTTTCTACATTCTTTGAGCTTCTTGTATTACGGACTCGGCAATAAATCTGTATTAGTTGGCAGGATCAGGGCCTAGCGATTCTCTGATTTGGTTTATCAGGGTGGCGCATAAGTAACGCACCCTTTTGAAGGTAAATTTTAAAGATTTATTACCGCAATATACACTGGATATCTGTAGACAGGATACGACATGTAAATAAGCTTTAAGAGTTCCTCTATCGTTTGCAATTAACCCTATCGTTATTCATTACAAAGTTTATTTATCATTAGTGTTTTAAAAGGCTGCGTTACTTATGCGCCACCCTGTACTTCAGAAATCCTGCAACACGGATGACAGCTGCAAACACAGAATAAATGAAATTATTCCTTCTGATGAATAACTGCTTGCTACACCGGGTGTCCCAAAAAATGTCACGTATTTTTTCATCCTCTATTTTAGTTTATTTAAATTCTACTAAAATGGAAATTCTCTGATTTTGGTTGGCTGCATTTTAGAGATCTTCAACTCATGAAAACGAAGAATTCAACTACTACTTCATAAATGGTTCAAATACTCATACGTGTGTTTGATACAATTTAAAAATAGGGGATATATTTGTGGGACACCCTGTATAAGTCCTATTCATTGATAATTACGCAGCCGATACATTCCTCGGGGCAGAACCGAAGAACGTAAGAAGACCAAGAAGTTTCTCTCAGAAAATGGGATGTTTTTCACGCGAAGAGCTCACCCTGAACTTACGCAATAGCAAACTTTGAGGTCCTTGCCAGCCTCGAGCAACCACCTCGAAGCTGAGAAAAATCAGCTTCTCCTCTCAAGTTTCATCGTTAAAAGCTCCCAGCCACGAGAGTTTCGATGTGAAGGAGGGTCCGCGTCTTTAACTTCCCTTGCTTTGGTCCTTGAAAATTTAGTAGAGAAGACCCTTCAGGAAAGTAGCGTGCGTTTGTACGTAAAACTGTGATGTCATTAGGGTTGAGTTTCGCAAAAGAAAGGAACTGATGTCCAGAAATTAAGGTTAACGCCTAACTTGCATTTACTGATTTAGAGGGTCGTACTACTGTTTAGAAATTTCAGATCTTTTAACGTAACGAGCAATTGTGTTTTTTCTGGAATATTATAAATTTTACTGAAAATTTGGCAATGTGTTAAGTGCTGTGTTTCTCTCTCCTAGAAATTAATGCTGCCATTTTTCTCGGTAATTTCACAAAGGAAACACCGTAGCATACTCCATTTCGAGCATCTGCAAAGACAATGCACTGAATCAAAGAAATTGTGTGATCCGTGTTATGCTTCGGGGTGAAATTTCATCATTTTGAAAAATGAGTAATGTAAACGCTATTGATTTCCCCCTTTTTTCTATGATTAACTTCACAGATGGAGGAAATTAAATTCATGTGAGGAAACTTCATTCACTTAATATTGAAACTCCATTATTTGATGTAGGCTTAATGAGAAACTTAACCAAAATTTCAAGGCAATTTAGCCCCACAAAACCCCAATCGACTTTTGTCCCCACAATTTACAATGAATTTAGAAGGTAAAAGGCAAGTTTCAAAGCGATCAATTTTTGAATGCGACTGCACCTAAATACGAAATTAAGCACAACAACATTGAATATCGAGTCACATATTTGATGGTGAATGAAAAATCGGTTCTCTTGGGCTCACTTTACGGTTTGGTCAAAAATACCTGGTAGTAAAGTGGTCAAAATAAAAAACTTTGAACATCCAGTCTGTGTCGACATCCTTGACTGATTTCTAGATTAATTCGTGAATGAAAGATCGGTTCATTTGAGTGCACTTTACGGTTTATTCAAAAACTTAAGTTAAAAGGAGTGAACTAAAAACACCGTATAAAACATTTACTCGAATTAAAAATTCCAAGTAAAACAGTAAAATTGAACGTTTCGAACATTCACTCATCTTCAGCAAAACACATTTACGTGAAAAAACATGAAATAATTTAAAAAGAGGATGAATTGGAAATATACTGATCTTAAAAACTACCTGTTAACTATTGACAACGGAAAAGATCTAAGTTGGTTGTTTAAAATCAGCTTAATTCTTAGAATGAATAGAGACTAAAATCCTTAAATCGGAGGCAAAATTAGATTTTGTAAGAATTTTAAAATTACTGATGTCAAACGGGCTATTACAATGCTCTGAATGATCCCTAGTAGCTGAATGCGAAGGACTAGATAAAATATTTCCTGTGCAGTAACTCCTACCTTGATGCTCGGCCACCCTACAGCCTAGAATACGTGACGTCAAACAGACGTACTCAGATGGACATCGTGCACAACAAAATTTGTAAATTAGGTAGGCCTGCATCGCGGTAAGAAAAATATTTTTGAAACGAAAGAATGAGCCTATTTTGAAACTATTAACTAAAACCAACTTAAAGTTTATTCCCGGAAAGTATTTGACAAACAAATCTAAAATTTCTTTCTTCATTTCCTCCAACTGAGGTCCGAAATACGGAAACAAAAAAAACGAATGTCCTAACAGATTGATTCTACAGAAGCAGTTTCTTGAACTTCATTTTTAAAAATTTACCAATATGAGAATCTATGAGTCGAGTTGAAACACCATTCTAAAGTGGACGATAAAAGGACAATAGGTAGACGAAAAGTGGACGAAAAGTGAATGAATAGTGAACGAAAAGTAGACGAAAAATGGACGAAAAAATGGATGAAAATGTGGATGAAAAATGGACGAAAAATGGACGAAATGTGGGAGAAAAGTGGAAGAAAGGAAGACGACAAGTGGACAAAAAGTAAACGAAAAATTGCCTAAAAGTGAATGATAAATGTACGATAAGTGGACAATAGGTGGACGAAAAGTGGACGAAAAAATAGACGATAAGTGGACGATAAGTGGACAAAAAATGGACGAAAAGTGGACGAAATGCGGATGAAAAGTGGACGATATGTGGAAAAAAGTCGACGAAAAATGGACGAAAAAATTGACGAAAATGTGGATGACCAGTGGAAAAAAAAGTAGGGTAGTGCAGAGTAGAAAAGAAACATTTTCATTCATTTTTTCGTCCACTTATCGTCCACTTATCGTTTACTTAGTTCATTTTTCGTACATTTTTCGTCCACTTTTCAGCCACTCTTCTTCCACCTTCGTTCCACTTTTCGTCTACTTTTCATCCACTTTTTGTCCACTTATAATTCAAGTTTTGTCCAAATTTCGTTTATTTTTCGTCCACTTTTCGTCCACTTATCGTCCACTCTTTGTCCACTTTTACGTCCCCTTTTCATCCAATTTTTTCGCACACTTTTCGTCCATTTTCATTCACTTTTCGTCCACTTTTCGTTAATACATCGTCCACTTATCGTCCACTTTTTTTGTCCACGTCATCGTCCATTTTTTCGTCCACTTTTCATTCACTTATCGTTCACTTTTCGTCTACTGCTCCTTCACTTCTCGTCCACTTCTCGTCCATTTTTCGTCCACTTCTCGTCCACTTTTCTACCGCTTTTCGTCCACTTTTCGTACATTTACCGTCCACTTATCGTCCACTTTTTCATACACTTTTTCGTTCACTTTTTCGTCCACATTTTCATAAATTTTTTCTCCAATAATCGTCCACTTATCGTCCGCTTTTTCGTTCACATTTTCGTCCACTTTTCGTCCACTTCTCGTCCATTTCTCGTCCACTTCTCGCCCACTTTTCATCCACTACTCGTACACTTCCCGTCCACTTCTCGTCCACTTTTCGTCCACTTTTCGTCCACTTTTCATTCACTTCTCGTTCACTTTTCCTCTACTGCTCGTTCACTTCTCGTCCAGTTCTCGTCCATTTTTCAACACCTCGTCCACCTCTCGTCCACTATTTTTCCACTTTCGTCCACTTTTCGTCCACTTTTCGTCCACTTCTCGTCCACTTTTCGTCCACTTCTCATCCACTTCCCATCCACTTCTCATTCACTTTTCGTACACTCCTCGTCCACATCTCGTCCACCTTTC
>JACJUY010000397.1:209377-223107 GCA_014220935.1 Platorchestia sp. MABIK
AAACCCTTGTGAGACAGAAAATATTTAGGCAATTTGATTCACATCCATGAAATTCTAAAAATGCGTTCCTGTTTAATTTGCACTTGCGTGACAACCAGGAGATGGAACTTTAAAATTGATTTTAACACCTAAAATTTCTTGTTTGAAAGAAAAGGGATTACATATGCGATTGAAAACCATTCATGTCTTGGTAACGACTTGGGGCTGCCTGTCTTTGACTGAGAGATGCACGCTGAGAGTTTCGTCTATCACAAGAACATTATGCCTCCTCTTGGTGTTTCTGGTTAGCCACTGATTCAAGACCATTTTGCACATTTGTCGGAAAATGAAAGGGAAATAGGTAGTTTCTAGTTTTGAAATATTTTCGCCGTTATTTCAGTTGAATGTGAGATTTAATTACTCTTTTAAGTACTAAAATTTGGAGCATAATGCCTAGTAAACAAGTTACCGTGAAGAGAAGAAAAACGATACATGCAAATAAAACAATTTTTGCACGTTATCGTCCCTCTACTGCATGACTTTCAGAAATGACAACGTTCTCTTTACTTTCTAAACTTGTAATCATTAAATATAATTAATGATTTCCGTACCGACATTTAGCAGCATGTGTAGACAAGAGTGTGCAGCTTGCGGTCAAAGCCCGCGTTCAAGATCAAGACCCACTGTCAAGGTCCGGAGGTCATGAAAATTGGCCTCCCTACAAAGGCACAGTGTTGTGCTATGCCAACTTCCCCCTCAAGGCCATGTTCCTGAGGACTTTTCGTCTTTTAAAAGCGATACCAAAAATACTTCAAATTACGTAAGGCGCTGATCCTGTCTACGCGTCTGTCACGCGTGTCATGCTTTCAAAATCTTGAAGTGCATAAGCTACAGAGCAGTGTTCACAGATCATTCAAATTTATGTCTCTACATTTCTCCCTTCATTATTCCGCCGCTCTCTAATAACAGACGCTACATGCCCTTCGAAACACACACACATGCTCGGGTACGGTGAAAGATTGGCTCTATTTGCGTTGCAGTAGAAGTTATTCTTACGCATAACCATTTAGTTTCATGGGTTTCCGAATAATTCATTCTCAATCCATGAAGAAAGTACTAAGTACGGTGGCAAACAGGATACTTCAATGAAAATTTTTTAATTTAGCCCTTTCTATTACAATATTTGTGCAAATGACACAATAGGCTTAGCCTTTACTTATCAATACACCGAAATTTAACCCGTTCACTACGATAGCTATTTTAGCAGTCATTCCTTCACGACGGTTGCAATTGTCTATCATTGCATCAATTTAGCTCGCGCTACAGTCACGGAAGCAGGTGACTAGCTCAGTGTAACTCTAAGCAACATGTAGGTACAGTAAAATGCGTGGGGCAAATATGGTACAAATCGTCACCCACGTAAAAATTTATTGTTGACGCACGTATTGGGCCTAATGTGTACCACGCCTCCGTGGTGCATATGTGACCCAATACGTGTGTGCTGCTGAGAGCAATGACTTCGTGACGTGTTGATATAACTTAGGTACGTGGGTGATACTGGCTTCATTGTCTCATAAATTTATTATAAATACATTTATTTTCATTTTTCAGCAATGGACGCAGCAACCTTTTATAGAAATAAAAGCAGTGCAGTAGTTGAAAATAATTATTACTACAGAGAATACTTCCCTGATGAATGCAGCATATTTTCAGACGAATTATCGATGGGTGAAGCAGAGAACTTGTCGGTCAATGAAAGTTTTAAAAATGAAATGAACCATGAAGGCACTGGAGTTGCAAATCATAGAAAGCCTGAATCTGCATCACCTCAATTGTTTCTATTCACTGGCAAAAAAGAAATGTGCGTAGAGCCAATAATAGAGTCGGAAAATTGGTAAAAATTTGTCAATTGATAATTAACACTCATTCTTATCCGCTTATGTGATTTTCAACTTATGCTTAGTATAAAATTTCCTTAGACAGAATGGTAATTTTTGGTTACAAGTGGCTGTTTTTACTGTAATTTTTGATTTGTACTTAGTATTAAAAGTTTCTCCTGAAACAGAGCGAATTTCTTTTATTACAAATGGCTGTGTTTTCATTGTGATTTTCGTTAGACACCAAAACCTTTTTTTTCGATTAGCGATCTAATTATAACTATTTTTAAATTCTTTCAGCCTTTTCCAAGGCAAACGTGAAGATAATTACATTAGCTTAATAAAATACGAAGGTGTAACGTTGATTTTTAGAACTTATGAAAAAATGAGCAGTGGCACACATATGTACCAACACGTATACCAGTAATGCACCTGTTGGTACATATATGTACCAACACGTAGTGGACGTGTTAAAATGTGGCGGCGTATTGTCAGAAATACGAGCTGATAAACTTTCGCTTAAAAATAGTGAAAAATTCAAAACCCTCCCGTCTCATCGATAAACTATTCTGAAACTAAGTTTAGGTTTTAGCTTGGGAAATTTCAACCCACTAAAGGCCACGTACATTTATTTGCATTGTTCATTGATTTAATTCAACTCAAAATTATGACATGAAAGTCAACTTTCCATTGATCTATCGGTTGCACCTCGGATTCTGAAACTTGTTCTGCAGAACGCCTCCCATTCTATGTATTCAAATTCGAATTCAAATTGCTCTCTTTACCCAGCGCATACCTCACTGTGTTTGAAATGTTGTTGTCCATACGTGATCGAAGTGCACTTTAATAGCTAAAAAATTTTCTTTACACACGGCCACTTCCCGCGGCCCTATTCAAAACTTCAATTTTAGCTACCACTCAGTCTACAAGAATTACTGTGCAAACACCTTTCAGTATTATCACCTATGCAAATAAACGAGCGGTTTCTTCATTAAAATTGTTTTTATGCATCATGTAGAAAATTTTTCGACAAGCCCGCCCCTTCATGCCCCGGTGAAACTCTCTCTTCTGCTTCAAACGTCAGGTCCCGGCAACAGACTGATATAATTAGCACACATGCAGTGTCTGCCAAGGTCATTCGCGTAGTAACGTCAGTTCAGGGACGATTTGAGCGCATATTGCAGCTCAGCGTGCCGAATAAAACAAGGAAATACTCACCACCTTCAGCATCATAATTGTAAACCCAAAAATAGAAACCAGTTCTTGAAGCTTAATTTTAGCTTTTGAATGATGAAACGTTAATGAAGTTGCTTTAAAAGTCCATTTCCGAAGTTTTTGAACTTTATTGAAAAAGTTAGATGGCGGATACGCGTTAATGAAACTTGAACGAGGAGCTTGATTCATTACGTAAGAGCAAAATTTCATTGAACATCGAAAGAAACTTTTAAGCTCAAAATGAACTCCGACTATAAAATTGATCAACGAAAGAAAAGTAAAATGGTTTAAACTCATGAAAAAAATAAGCACCGCTTATTAAGAAGAATTACATTTGATCAAGACTTTAATGCATAATTAAATGCTTTATTAGTTGTAATGAAATACTAACTTATTTTAAATAATTTTTAACCCTGAAATGCTCTATCCATTCGTCATCTTAAGCTTTTGTGTAACATGAAATGTATTCTAAATATTTTATAAGTAAACTATTTTCATAAGAGTTTGCATGCTTCTTGTAGGTTGAGGAAAAAGGTGAAAAGAAGTTTAATTTCTTACTAATCACAAAAATTTTTAGAATGATACCGAAAATTTAATTTACAGAAATACACAACCTACAGCATATGATTAATTGCTGAACGACCATATGGGTTTATGAGATCGAGCTCCTAAGCCCTGTTTAGGTCGTCAGGTGTTTGTTGACGTCAGCTCGGCTCTGACACTGACAGTTCGAGGTGATTTTGGCTGACGCTCAACACCGACTGAATGAAGTAAAATTGCTTGGCGCTGGTTGTCAGGAAAACTAAAATGAACTTACGGAGTGAAGTCATTTCTCCTCACACTTGATGTCACTCACCGATGTGTCGAACTCTAGGTAATCTATCATTAATGTATAAATTTCCTTGTTGAGTTAAATACTTTATAAAATGCTGGGGCACAAGGAGCACAGGCCTAAAACTGACATTTGGTTCAGTGGAAAACGACGATTATAAATGGCCATCTTCTCGTATCCTCGACGTTAGCAAATGAGGATCATAATGACTGAATTAGCCTGTCATAAAAAGTTTGACTTTTCCATTTGTCTTCAACTTTGCAATGCACGTCCGCCAAGACTTTCTATGAATTATATGATGATACGTTTGAAGATACCACACAAAAATGCTTAAATAGGATTGAATGGAAAATTCATTTCTTTCAGGTCATAAAGTAAATTTAGCATTTCCATTTATGCCGTGGAAAAGGTTTGACAACATATTGTTTTAAATACCCCTATAACTACATATTTATTAATGTAAATAATGTATTTTACACCACAGAATAACCACCCTTCTTACAGTATCAAAAAGCTCTCCTGTTGTTGCAACCTACAGTAAGTCAGTGTTATAAATCAAAATTGATTCAAATTCAAATTCATAATTCAAAAGATCATGTACACCGTGGCTGGAAACTGTGCCTGGAGCTTATCCCAGACGTCACGCGACCCCGTCGTATTCTTTGACCAGGTTTAATAAATATCACTTTCGAGCTCCGTCTTAATGGCGTTCGCATCGAGTCAAACCGACTCTGCCTTTTTTTAGCCTGTGCCCTTTCTGCTTTGTCTATTGATTCGCCAATTTTTTTTCGCTTGTGATCATTCAAAATGGTATTTTTTTGTGCATCATTTTTCAGCAATAAATAAGTCCCAGAAGTCGCTAGTTCAATTCATTGGATTACTATCCATTAGAATTAAAAGGAATGGGAGTGGGAATTACCAAAAATTTCCCATCAAAAACCCATCAATTTACTGCATCATAAAATCACAATTTCCCGGCTTACTCGTATTAAATCCGGCACCCCTGATGGCAAAAATAGCTCAATGATTGAGATGCCAAAATGAGTCTATAGTACCACTGTTTGATGATGGCGCAATGAATAAAATAAGAGAAAGCGCAATGCGATGGAAATTCACCAATCAATGGGAAAAAATTTCGAAACAACCCTACCACCAGTCCTAGACTCATTGTAATATCAATCCACGCCACTACACTTGTTAGTTATCGTCATTTTGTTCGTGAGTACAATTTGTTTTATCTTGTTGAGGTTACTTAATCTGATACATTTCTGCTCTCACAAGGTGAAGCCTCACTTCACCTATGTTATCTGCACAACTGACAAATGGAAACCATGAGTAACAAATTGTGAATCACACATGAGTAACACATGAGTAAACATTGTGATTGCTGCGTTGGAACTGAGGGGTTTGTGAAACTCGACATGTAAAGCACTTCCTAGATTTTTATCCTCCCTAGTACGCAAATCCCTCGGCGTTGCCCTTGCAAAAATTATGGAAGTGTTGAGCTTTTGCAGCCGAGCGGAGCCCGCGATGTTTGGTAGGCTATACGGAATACTTATAACGTCATTACAAACCTCAGCATTAACCAACAGTGTTTGTTCTGAGATATTCAACTAACAGCCTTTCAAAAAGTCACATGTGTCTCATGGAAAGTAAGTTTTATAAAAATGGAAGATAAGTGGAAACGTAATGGAAACAGTTATTTCCATTTGAAAGTCAAATGCATTGAAAAGAGATTATACTGTGATGATTTCAGCAGCAAACTGGAAGTTTTGCTGTACAAATTAACTCAGCACTTTACGAGCAATTGTTGTCTATGCCGAGTTCAAGTAAGAATAGATCCTTAAGTAGTCTTGAAAAGAGCATTGTGCTCGATGTCATCTTATATTTGCAAAGTTCAAAATGACAATTGAAAGAGACGATATATGCCCGTAATTTTTTACGATGTGTTCCATTACCATCACTTTCGGCATTTATTTTTAGATCTGTTCAATTCTAAAAAACGAATTCTAAGAACAAAATCTGATTCCATCTTTAGCAGATGATGATGTTTGCAAGGAAATTCTTCTTAACCAAGAAACTGTCATGTTAAAACTAATGTTGTAATAGCAGGTGTCAGCAAAGAGACGGTGATCGACATAAAAAGGGAAAAGTGCGTTTGCTGCGGGTCGCCCACAATTCTGAACAATAAAGCACTGTCAGCACTTGAAGGCTACCGCGCGTAAAATTTATTTCCTTAAATTGTAGGTATTTAGATAACAAATTTGAGCGACTACTGTACACACGAATGGGTCATCAGCTGCCAACACTGACCTATTCATTGTATTTCTTCTCAAATTTATAAATATTCTACATTCGCTTAATGATTTAGGCAAAGAATTTATTAGAAATGAAAGGGAATAAATAATAGACTTTAATTTACATGTTGATGCTTATCAATGTACGAATATTGCTCTCGTAAATGTAGGTCAACGCCTACAAGCGGTGGGGTAGAAGATGCCATCAGCTTATTTAGGACTGTTTATGCCTAAGTTTTGGTGTCAAAACAATATTTGCATGAAAGCTTTCACTGACTAAATCACTGCAATTATCGACAAGGAATATTCCCAGCTGGCTGCAAATAGTAAATAAATCGTTGCTAAATGCTAGTTTTAAAATTGATTTGGAAAATTAGGTAAAAAAAGAACTCAAATCTGTTTTTGATGTACATTAAAAATTTAGCTACACACAAAAATTCAAAATAACATTTACTTAGAAATCAAATTCAGCGCACACCAAAATTTTTCGAGTTGTATTGTACAAGGTAAAGGGGTCGGCAACAGTTGACCCGATCACTCCTGTCGGGCAATGGAGATGTGGTGTAGTGTTCTGGCTCAGAATAAGCGCGGTGAGATCTCGCGCCAATGTACCGGGCGCCAAATTAACAGCTGGCTGATACTTCGCGTGTTAGCTATTCCTGTTCATTTTTCACGTCCTGCATCTCGTGACTAAGTTGCAATCTAACTGGCTGGGCCAAAGTGTCGTATAAGTTTCCTAACTTGAAAAAAATTGTTTAGGATAACATCTCTTGAATTTATTTTTGTGTTAGTTTGTTGCATGCGTCAAAGTCTTCTATTCCTTGGACACCAGTTAAAAGTTACTAGCCATCAAGTTTAGCTTTATCATCGAAGTGAAAAGAGGAAAATAAAATATGCATTTTACAAAAAGTGTACTGTGCAAAAGTATACATATATTAGTTACATAAAAATAAAAAATACTACAATTACCAATGACATATAGACGAAAAGTATTTGCACATCACGTCACAAGATTTTTAGAAATCAATAAAAATAAATCTTATACAAATACAATTCAGATAGAATGGTTGTGGTACGTAGCAAGGCTCAAAATTTATTTTTGAAATTTTATCATGCACACAGCAGTATGGAGAATTTGTATGAAATGATTCGTTATTGTTGTAAGGATTTAATTGTAGATATTACTAAAGAGCACATACTGAAAATGAGGGGCATAATTCACTTTACTTTTAAATATGTCTGTAGACCTGCAGCGGTAGTGACTGCGCTCTATAAACAGAGCCCGAAAATGCTACAAATCTGAGAGTGAGAATAGACATGCGTTTCATTTCAATGTTATAGACGTAGAATTAGCGTTCCTTTAAGAAAATCATGTACTGTCAAAATATGTGTGCATATACGCATGAGATTAATGTACGAGAAATACATAGACAGTCCCCAGAAGAGGGAAAAAATGTTATAATTCTACATTATACTCTTAAATAAATAGCATGTTAGAGTCACGCAAAATAAAAGTTTTACCACTGTTGTTGCTTGTCCTGAGGAAAAATGTTTTTTGTTTTAACGTCTTTGACGCATACTGAGAAGACAAAAAATAGATCGCACAGTGCATTTTTACAATATGTATTTTGCATTATTCTATTTCAGAGTTCATTCGCTTCAGTAACAGAGTATATGACAACACCTTACAGATAAGTTTTTATCAAGTAGTAGAAACCGGTTTTGAGGGAATATGGACATTCGAATTTTTATTTCCAGCCTAGATATGAAGACCCATGAAAAGGAAACACTTTATTTGATGAAACATGCATCATTGGGTTTCATAAGCGAGGAAAACGGCCTCAGAAAATCTGTATATTAAATGGTATAAGTGTAAGGACGATTCAGAATAGTATGCTGGGAACAAGATGGGGAACTTGGCTAATCTTGTGAAAATTTTAAAAGGCCTAACATTCTGGATGGTAAAGACAGACGCTCTTTCAAGAAATCAAGAAAAGTTGGAGATCATCAACGCAAAGAATAACAAGCGAGTCTGGTGCACGACGGTCCGAAAACAATTTTACAAAGGACTTTGTTTCAAGAGTTATGCTGTGATTCATACCATCTATATCGCATTTTCAAGCAACTACAGAAACGCTTCGAAGAAGGTATGTGTTTATGCAAGGGATTCGAAGGTTGAAAATATTTGTGCTTAGGAGGCAATCATTGTTTGCTTGGCTGTCCAAATGTGCTTGTCTTTTTGTGAACAAATGTTGTAATTAGTGTGTAAATGTCTAGAGTTTTCTAATTTAATATATCAATAGCCAATGCATGTAAATGTAAATAAATTGTCCGCCCAATATCATGATTTCAGCAGTGTCATCAATTAATGTGGGTAAATTTATAATTGCGAGTTTTTTACATAGCATGGTGTAAAAAGGGTCCTATTGGTGTGAGGACAGTTTCATAAAGCTACACAATCATAGTATTTCTCACATATATTTAGTAAACAGATACTTCCCAAAGTTATGAGTCATCCCATTACGCTTTCCATTTACAACCAAAACAGAAATCATATCATAATGTTGAAGTGAGGCAGTAGAGGACGCTCTAACTGACTGACCGGACGTTGACAACGGGGTTCACATCAGCTACAGTTCATCTGAGTTGCCAGGGGTCGACGACAAGAGAAAGTTTGTCCTTCAATAGTTTTCTGAAGCCGTTGCGTGAATTAATTTCATACGAAAACTGTATAAGATGTCACCAACAACTCAAGTAAGTAACAGTCAATGTTTCTATTGAGGAAAGGACTTGAATGCATCATCATCAAACGACGTTGCTTGCTCAAGGGGTTCAAATAACGGTTCCGTTACGGTCTCTGTACGGTTAACACAATCGCATAAATAAATAAATGCATAATAAATGCCTAGCACTGGTATGACAAGAATGATTGGAGAAGATCGTAGTTTACCGTCCCGCCTGCCACATGAACATGACGAGGAATTTTTTGATAAAATCCCTTTATTGCCATTAAACATCAATGTGATACATTAAACATCTCAAAGTTCAATAAAAAGAAAGGTGAAAATCGCAACACGTTAAGTCATTTTTATTTTAAAAAAATGATCAAATAAAACTGAACGTTTCGGACTAACTGTCCATCTTCAGCAAAATCTTTGTTAAACGAAACCGAAAAGAGGAAGAATTAATACGCTAATGAAGTATCTATAAAAAATCTAAACTTTGAAAAAACACGAACAACGGTAAAAAAAATCAAAAGGTCAAGGAAAAAACTGAGCAATTAAATTACGTGTTTGCAACATGAAGCTGGAAAGCACTTTGGGAGTCATTCAGAGTAGGTTGCATTTTGTAAATGTGCAAAGATTCGAGAATGCGCAGATCTGTTCTGTAAGAGGTACCGGCCAAGATTTTAAAATCGCTTAATCGTTTTAAATACTTCATTAGTGTATTGATTCTTCCTCTTTTGGTTTCGTTTTACAGATTTTTGCTGAAGATGGACAGTTAGTCCGAAACGTTCAGTTTTATTTGATCTTTTTTTCATAAAAATAACTTTACGTGTAGCGATTTTCGCCTTGCTTTTTGTTCTCAAGCTTAGAAACATCAATGCTGGAGTTATTTTATCTTAAAGTTCAATTCCAATCGCCGACCAGGAACCCGCGAGAAAAGCTAGGTGCTATTATTTACCGGTGTTTACGTGAGTCCTATTCATTCCATCTGATTCACGAGTAGGGGTACCCTTGACGCGGAGGATCATCTTTGACGTGTAGGATTATTCTTGATGCGTAGGTTCTCTTTAATGTATTAGGCTCATTTTGAAGTGGTAGGCCTGTCGTGATGCACTAGGTAATTTGGAATTCCTTCTTTTCAAGCCATAAACCCTCGATGTGGTTCAGGTCGTCTTACTTCCCTGTTAACGATGGAGTTGCAAGTGGTCGCTGACGTTATTGAAGTTTGATAATAATATTCACACTACCTAACACATAGAAACTTTGAAGCCTTGAACATAAGATAAATAAAATCATAGGACAATTTGATATAAACTGCGGATGACTTATCTATCTTGAGAATGATTAATGAAATATCGGAATCTCACGCAAGAGATCACGTTGACAAAAATAAAACTATGAAAATGAGGATACGAGCAGAGCGTACAGCAATGCGCACATTCTTGAAATATCATTGCGAGAAAATCTCTTAATAATCCAGCATTATTGGAAGGAAAATAGCACTTAAAGATGGTGATGCTACAGGATCAATAAATCTCAAGCTCATAGTTTCATAAAATCTGATGCCGAAGAAGAGGAATACCAACCCCAGCACAATGGAATACGGAAAAAATCCCCAGGAAAATGATTTTGGAGCTTTAAGTCCGTCTGATACCGTAACATAGTGAGCGCCCGTAATATATGTATATTATTTTCGCGTGCTTATTGTGGTGCATTGTTCATGTCTACTCTATATCTACCTATCATACTAGAGCACATTGCATTATTATTTCCATAATTGTATGGAGGTGGGCCAGTTCTTCAATCCAGGATTCTCTACTAAATGCAAATTAACAAGGGGCCCACACATCTCGTCACTGTTAATATTTTTCGTCAATATTTTTTCGATGTGGATTTGTACTGGTAAAACTAAACATTTTTGGCTCGAGCACTATTATGATGAGTAATCCTTTACAAAGGATTTCAGAATGAGAAGATAGATCTCGCCTTCCTAATACGTTACGTGAAATAAAATTAATGAAATGACCAGCCTCTCCGTATTCGCATTCCCCTTGCGAATAAGTAACCATTATAACTATCATGTCTAGTCTTGCTTCTGTCTGAACAGTTTTACGATAAATAGAACACCATCATTCGTCATTTTCACTAATGAAATACGTAATCTTTCATGTTTTAGTTCCTTTTTGAAAGTAAGGACAAAAGAGGGCGAATGATGTAAGGATAAAACGAAAAGACCAACATGAAATAATGCTGAAGATACTGAACAGACATGAATGAGATTTCTTGGAAAATACGGCTAAATTAGTGTACTTGTTACCCATGCGAAAAGAATCACCTGATCTTGATCATAACACTCTTTGAATAAATTATACAATTACATCAATTTAATTTGTCTCATTGAAGACTGGTGGCAGTGTATTCCAAGTTCCTCACTGCCAAGATTCTGAAAAGACCACAATTAGGGTCGTGTAGAAATGAATCATCTGTTACTAATACTGCAGCAGTACGGTAAAATTACAATGGAATAACAAACATTAACAGCTAAAGAAATTAATTTAGGCAAATACAAATTCACCACGAAGCCATTAGTGTCAAAAGCAATACTAAAATGCTCACTATTTGTTTGAAAACACTGAGATTGTACTGTTGAGGATTGGAAGCTCATAATAAGGTCCAATGAGTTCAAATTCATACTCTTTCAGAACGATAGTATTAGGGTATGGTAACAAACACATGAAGCTATGGAGCCATCTTGCACAATCCCTACTGTTTAGGCAGCTGGTGTAGCGCAATGCTTTGGGGCTGTTTCTGCTATGGTTGACATAAACCTGCCACTCTTTGCTATCACAAAATGAACTTCCAGGTTTATTAGCAAGTGTTATATGACCACGGTCATCCTTCCATAGAGCGTTATGTTCCTGATGGAAACGGGATCTGTCAGTACGACAATGCTCTCATCCTCTGGGCTAGAAATGTTAAAGATTGATAACACGCAAATGAGGAAAAATAAGAGCACAGGGACTCGACCCTAAAGTCTGCTGATTTGAACATTATTGAAGATCTTTGGGATGCGCTTGAGAGTATCCTGCGTGACTCCTCTCCCCTTTCTTTAACAATGACTGCTTCAGAAGACATGTCACTTCAATTAGGACCAAAAATAGAACTGGAGAGCATTTAGAATCATGTAGAATCAGTGCTATAGGTAGAATGGAAGCTGTAATTTAGCAGAAAACGATCTAATCTCTTACTAATCGATTTCTAAATCACACACCTGTTTTGGCCATGTAAAGTACACATGTGAAGTATAAGAAAAATTATTGATGGATTTATGTTATTCGTCCTTTTATACTAAAAAAAAGGGCATTACACTTTGAACATCTTTCGCCCAAAATTTCAACTGAAAATTTTTTACAATTTTAAATATTTTTTTATTTTACTGTACTCTATTCTACCCTGACCTAGAAGTTCAGAGTAGTAACTATACTCTATTCTATTCTGAACTTCTAGTTCAGGGTAGAATAGAGTACAGTAAGATAACAAAGAAATAATTGAATGGAATAAAACACAAAAGAATACTGTAGATTGGAGGAAAATGGAATAAAATTTGAAACGCTGGAAGACTGTTAGATCTCACGCTATGTTATCGCTTTCATCGCAGGAGGAATTATCAATGGAGTCGTAGAGGCATCATATCTGTTCGTCGCCTTACGCTATCTTTACAGCAATAAGGCGTTTAAGGCGCCGTGACACTCGTACTTTAAAATACTGGAAAACTTTCAGTCCATGAATGGTCAAGGCAAATTTTTAAGTCCCTCCACAGCGAACAAGCATGGCAAATTTGGCCGAAAATGACAGGACTCCAAAGAAAGTAGCGCTAGGGGCTGTAGAGCGATATCTTTCTAACGACACATTTTATTCACAAAACAATTCTGTAGTTCGCTCAATTTTCGTGAGATTCACGTTTTTGTTGAAAACTGCTTGTAATATGCCCGTTTGCAATCAACATGTTAATTACAAGCACTATCTTCATTCGTGCCCACTTTTAATAATCAGTGTGATTTATAGATCTGCCCCATTTTGCCATACTTTTCTTGCTGTCGAGGGTCTTAATACTAATATGCAACGTGCATGGGGTGCAACACCTTGTGCGGCCGGTTCTGTTTTGCCCTCGGGGGTTTTCTCTCTTGATCATGCTATCTGTACGGGATTTTTTCTTGATCATGTTAAACTTCTCTTTACTTCAGTCATTATTTCCGTGACGCGTGTTTTCAATTTATTTTCTATCGAGTCATCGTTTCTCTTCCAATTAATCCCAGACATTCAAGTCGTATAAAGTGACCTTATTTTGCAAGGAATTCGATAAATAATTACTTAATGTGAATTTTATTATCTCGATATTCAGTGATTAATTGAACCATCGTTGGAAAATTATAACATTTTTTGTCAAAATAGCTCACGTGACGATACCTTTATTCATTTATGTTCAATATTTCAATCAGAATTTCTTCAGCGAGTTTTAGGAAGGAATACAAGTAGAATGTTGGCCAACCGTTTACTAGCACTATTAATGAAGACACACTTCGATGAAATGAGGCAAATAACGGCACGGAATCAAGGGCAAGATGGGCACGTGTCATTATATTCAACTTTCAGAGAAAGTTCAGCGATGGCGATAAACACCACGGGGTCTAAATTTTACATTAATTTTTAGGCGTCGAAAGTAACTGTAATTTTCACAAATAAAGAAATACTTCCTCTAGCGAGAGAATAGTAATCTCAGGATGCCGACTGAGTTCAAAATGCT
>JACJUY010000397.1:224547-242687 GCA_014220935.1 Platorchestia sp. MABIK
TACACATAATAATACAAAGTTGTTGCTTGTTTGGTTGGTTGGTCCTTTTCTCTGTGGCGCTCTTAAGGACTAACATTGAGGAAATATTGCTACTGGGGGATGCGCTTAATGAACGTATCTGTAATACGACCTGATCGCATTATATTTGCGCTTCATAGATCCTTAATAAATCCCATCATTCTTGACGGGCCGTGTACACTAGTCGATAATTATCAATTGGTGTTGTGGAATATATTATATGTTCCAATAGGATATCAGTGATCATATTGGTAAAATAGGACAGAGTGGGCGGCACAGGACAGGTAGGGTTTTGGTGGGACACGACTGGTGGGTTGGGACAGAGCAGGAGGGACACGTGGATTGGGACAGAACAGGTGTGGCGAGACAGACTGGAAGGGACAGAGCAGGTGGGGTGAGACGGACTGGAAGAGACAGAACAGGTGGGGTGAGACAGAGTGGAAGAGCCAAAAAAAATAAAAAATAAAAATACACGTGGGCGAGACAGACTGGACCTGTTCTGTCAAATGCATGCTCAGCTCTGAAAACTTAAACCAGATGTGCTTAGAAATGATCTGAAGGAATTAATCACGTATAGGACTCAGAATCTACATTGGGGGTGCGTAGGATGCAAACGAAAGATTCAAATACGAAGGAAACTGCAAATCTAAATATGAGATGCGTGAGATTAATACGAAGGATTTAAACACGACGGATGTAAATACGAAGGATTTAAATACGACGGATGTAAATACGAAGGATTTAAATACGAAGGATGTAAAAAACGAAGGATTTAAATACGAAGGACTTATATACGAAGGATTTAAATACGAAGGATTTAAACACGACGGATGTAATGATTAACATCAATGTTTTGCCGTTTGCAAAGTCTAACTATAAATAAAATAGCAAGGATAGTCACTTTTAAAATAGACATTATTAATAGACGACGGATGTAAATACGAAGGATTTAAATACGACGGATGTAAATACGAAGGATTTAAATACGAAGGATGTAAAAACGAAGGATTTAAATACGAAGGACTTATATACGAAGGATTTAAATACGAAGGATTTAAATACGAAGGATTTAAATGCGACGGACGTAAATAAGAAGGATTTAAATACGATGGATTTAAATACGAAGGATTTGAATACGAAGGATTTAAATACGATGGTTTTAAATACGAGGGATTTATGTACGAAGGATTTAAATACGAAGGATTAAAACGAAGGATTTAAATACGAAGGATTTGAAAACGAAGGATTTAACTACGATGGTTTTAAATACGAAGGATTTATATACGAAGGATTTAAATACGAAGAATTAAAACGAAGGATTTAAATACGAAGGATTTGATAACGAAGGATTCATATATGAAGGATCTAAATACGAAGGATTTAAATACAAGCAAGACTGGAAAGCTATATTTGAGGCGCGTAGAGCTGAAGCCTTGAATTTAAACAAGCGCTGAGCCTGAGTTTACTAGCTGAAAATACATCATTGGAAATGCATTGTTTATAGAAAAATGACATAAATTTGGGAAAAATGATTCGTTCAAATATAAAGCACGTGATTGTTATTAACAGGTCACATGAAATTAAATTTCAATCAAGCAAATGCAAGTTGAATCGATATCAGAACTGACTTTATTGACGAAGATTCTGTGTAAACACCATAGTTAGCAGATAACATTTTGAACAAGAATAAAATATTCTTCCTTAGAGTTTCAATAAAAAATTCCGGCAAGTATAATGATTGTGCTATGTTAGTTCGGTGTGCGTATTAGGACGGGTTAACTGCGAATGCATCGGGACTTTGCGTCTTTGTCCTGCATGAACTAAGCCATTGTTTAATTAGTACCTTACTATTTTCGGCAGGTATATTTATTTTTTACAGAAAAAATAAGTATACTCTGAATACTTTTAAAACGAGTGGGAAAAATTTTTGTGCAATGGATAACTGAGACAACATTATAATCTACGGGATTGATTTTAACGACATGAAAACTCATTAGGTATGTTTGATAAGGAAATCGTGTTTTATTAAGTATAAAATATCACGACTTTTCCTTCTACGTGTGATCGTCGTCACTCAAACCATTAGTAAAAGGACAACGATTACATATTAACTAGATAAGAATAGCATCGTTTACGATAGTAACAAACAGTGGAGACATTAAAAAACTCTAGGGAAAAGCCCCCAAAACCGTAAATCGAAGCAAAAACCACAAATTTCCGCAACCAACAACACGTTCTGTCCTCTCTCATCATAAAACTGAATGAATTAAACCTCTCATATTAAAATTACGTTTTCCACTAGATTAATTCCTTCATCACTTCACGGTATGAAAATTTTGACCCGTACAAATTTTGTGCTTTGTCCAATGTTTCTTCGTCGAACTACTTTCATTTTCAGCGACGATAGGACTTTCATATTGTGATATCACGCATTACAAGTCTTCCCGCGTCTCAATATTTCGACGAGTCCGTCCCCATTTTAATGCGGCTAATAAACTCTAACGTTTAAGTAATACAAAATTACTCCGTTCAAATTTATGAAAAGGAATAGCTTCTAAATCAAAAAAAAGATCAGATAATCGGCAATGCAGCGTCAAAATATAAAATTAAAAGTTCTCTTTCTTCAGGTGACGGCGACTTAAAAATGATAATAATAATAATCAAGAAGAAGAGTGAACTCGGTCAACCATCGGTATTAATTTCAACAGAACAAATTTTAGTAAGCGGAATTATATTTTCTAAATGTGCCCATTTTCATCAGATGACGGTGATATAGGAGTAATATTAAGGAAAATAAGAATAATGAACTCATGTCACCTGTAAACTAACCTAGCAGTCTAACCTTACCTCACCGTGGCCGAGTGGTTAAGAACGCGCCCTTCCGAGAAGGTATCGGCAGTTCGAATACCGGCGCCGCTCGGTGATTTCTCCCCGTTGGGAAAAGAGAGAACTCAGCCACAATTCCCCACTCTACCCAGGTGCCGGAAATGGGTACCGGCTTGACCGGGGTGAACTGTCATGGCGTTTTGGTGTTAGTTATAAGGCATTTGAAAAAAAAAACAACGTACAAGATGATATGTATCAGGCTTGATTCATTGGAATAAAGAATCCTGTTCTTTACTGTCCTAATTTCAACTGTGCAAATTTTAAAAATCGGAATTGGATCTTCCAAATGTGTTGATTTCCATCAGATGACAGTGACTTCTCAGAAGGCCCCAAGACAAAAAGCATGAGTTTACTTTGACAATTTTCATCATCTTTTGTTCGAAACATTCTCGCATTTTTATGAAATGTTTGAATTAAAACGCTCTGTTTTATCAAATGACAAGCAGGGCACTACACAATCATAACGAATGTGCGAAAGGAAAATTTGAATTTACCAGACATATCTCAATGATGAAAAAAATAAGCCCATATAAATGTAACAAGATGCATCACAATTCCATGTAAGTACATAAAATCCCACAGAAATATCAAAGCGTTAGAAGCATAAACAATACAAAGAACCCAAAATAGTAATGTCAATGTCAGACAAAGACAACACTGACACACGTTCTGTCTCACCGACCAGAATTCCACGGAAGACAAACGGCAAAGACGACACAAAATAAACACACGTTCTGTCTTACCAAATAAATTTCGACGGGAGACAAAAGGTTTGCAAGACACAAGTTCTACGAGACACACGCATGTAAACATCTTCCAACAATAAATAGATTCGCATTAAGAGCGAGACCTGTGGTAACTTTCCTTGTCCTGAGATAAAATCACACACGGGTTACACGCTGCCTAAAGCAAACAAGAACCAGATATTCAAGCAATTTACTTCGTTGAGGCAGTACAGCTAGCTGTGAAAGTGCTTCTGCCGACTTGGCTAAGCTAGGTGTTTTTTTATTTGTTGAAATCATCGAGTGTTTACTTTTTTTAGGATATTTTATTCGGGTGGCAATATTTTTTCTCTTATCTTGGCTGTTCTACTCTTTATACATTCATGTTGAATTCCTCAATTGTTGGCTTTTTCGAATGCTATTTTAGCTTTTAGCTCCACATGCCTCTCGTGTGCTCAAATTTTTTTTTTAAATGTAACTTGAGCCTAGTTGACAGGTGAACATAGGCTATCGGGTGTATCGCAACGACTATAAATTTTCCTTTTTTTTTGACAATTCGGCTCAAATGAACATAGTCTCTTTTGACATTTTTGAAAAAAACTGTTATTGGGAAAAGAACTTTAACACATTGGCATGGGAATTGTATACACAATAACGTGTTCTTAAACGGATGCACTAAAATTGGAGAACAAGAAAGTAAAACTAAGTTGAGTGGGATGTTTTTTTTAATATCATGCGGCGCATGCTATTAATCTATACTATAAGAAGAACCGCATCCGTATGTCTGTCCGAAGCCAACCGAAAGTGTGTGACGAGCGTATCTGTGATACAAGCTTAGGAAATAGAAACGTATGTCATGTGATTTGTCGAACATTACTATACATTTTTGACGGGCCGTGTGCACTCGGCCTCATCAACAGCTCTCGGGAGATTGAATTTTTCATTTCTTACGGCCTTTCTTCGATTTCGCTTTCTTTCTTATTTCTAATAAAGGGGTGGACTACATAGTCTTCATGATTTTGAATCAAGTCCTTTAAAAATGAATGCTGTATCATGGTTTATCTCTTCAAAATTTAATCAACGTTGTATGCATGAGGACATGAGAAAAGAATTCGAGCGTGTGGATACAAGTGTCAGAATTCAAGTGTTCCAGATACAACAGCTCCATGGCGAAAATTGAAAGTTGAAAAAATAGGGACATTTATCTTCTAATAAATAAGTCAACTTAGTGACTGAGTGAAAAGCTACCAAAAAACAAAGTTGGTTCGTACGTAGCCAACAACTAGAAAATCTTCAGAGGCAATTTAAATCTAGCAAAAAATTCAACTCAATTATTCTACAAAAATATTAAATAAGTAACATAACCATCTCAATCACAAATTTCCTGCGAGTTATCTCAAACTCAAATTAAAGACTCGAATATGAGACAGCAGCACGAAAAATGAGACCATTTGTTTACCCCCAAAAAAATTAATTTAGTGTGTAAGGAAAAGGCGGTAAGAAAATACTTGAGCATTTTCGCAGAAAATTTACACGCCGCACACAATGCATATAACCACGTAAAAAAGAAGTTACACAACCATCTACACGACCAATTTTTTCCAAGTTTTCTCAAGTTCGATGTTATGAGAAAAACTAACGCACACGACCCGTCAAAAATTGACGGTATTCAATATTTTTCACGAATACATTTTTTAGATGTGGATGACAAACTAGAATATCCATCCATATAGCACCGGCTAAAAAAATATTCATGTATTTGCGCACTAGTGAAACTCGTATCACAGATACGTCATTAAGCATCATATGAGCGTGACAAACAGCCGTATGAATAAATAAACGCCCCAAGGTTATTATTAGGTGAGACGACAACGTTATTTGAATCCATGGCTGACCAAGAAGTCGCTTCACCTGCTCAACCCGTCAGTGAATACCTCCTCTAAGTGCACTCCTGAAGTCAGAAACTTAAGAACGAAGAAAATTCCGAAAAAATTTATCGTGTTTATTAAGAAAACGTTTCGGAGTTCCGCTCCGTCATCAGTTCGAAGGAAACAAAAAAGAATTACGTTTGAAAAAAAATATCAAATTAAGAACAATTAATTGTAGGTGCTCTTGATGTATGATAGATGCATTTTTCAATCCGTGCATTTAATGGCTGTAATTTACTCGAAAAATGATGTCAAGTCAAGAATATTAATTTAAAAAGTCCTATTACAATTACTATTTAAATTAATGTGTACTATTTGGATGAATTTAACCAAATTGATCAAAAATGATCGATATTATTTTGTGTGATGTGTAATTAACTCATTCCTTTTAACCTGTCAGTCAATTCATTCATAAGTTAGTTCGCTAAACTGATTCTCAACTTTCCCAATGCCAGGTAAGTTGAAAACCTTCTCATCATCAGTTTTTACGACTTCAGTAATACATTTGTCGTCAATTAAGTATTTACAATCCTTTTTGTGAACTGAAACAATTTTCTGGGAATAAAATATTTTTAAATACCATCTCAAGCACAGCATGCAGAATTTCTAGTAAAAAAGGCAATTGATGATTACTGCATTTATTATAAGAAACACTGACGAATTTACTTATTTGGGTGTTTGTTTCAATAAAAAATTTCTATTATATTACTATGAATGAAGCATAGAAAGTATTTCATCATGAAAGACATACTGTCTTAATTAATTCGCTCAAATGCCTTACGCTTGGCGTAAACTAAAAGAAATAAAATTCTTTAAGAAACTAAAAAAAAAATAGATAAATAATTAGAGTTTTTAAATATCGAAGATTTTCTGTAGAAATTCTTCACAATGACACAACACAATCTTTTACCAACAAAGTTCTGCAACACTTCTTCCCATTATTCTAATTTAATTTTTGCCTACAAAATGTAAACGTACTAATCTAAACTAACCCCTCCTAAAGACTCATAAAATTGCAGTCCTTATAATCAAAATCCAACATTATATTCGCCGCCAGAACAACATCCCCGTAAAATTATTCCACCAAACCTATGCCTACGTGACGCCCATGCAACCCCACACCACTGTAAATCCCACACAATTCTTCACTGCTGTCACAGATAAACTTGACAATAAAATTGTTCGCATCGAGATCGTGAATGGCATTGTGGAAATAAAAACGAGTGATAACCAGTTTATTTAAAAAAAAAATATTCTCCAGTGTCAAGATTATTTACATCACCTCTTTTGTGGAGACCTTATTTGAGGTTGGAAAATAACATCTGGTAACCCGAATACTCGTACATCAGCTCCCATCAAATGTTCTCCCTCAAAAAATGAGGTTTGTTTGAATTTTCTGAAGAAGAACTGAAAATGATGAGATGTACCTTCAAATTTCATTTTTGAACAGAAATGTGAGTGGAATAAAATTACTTTAATAATGAATATCTCAACATTTAGAAATCAAAACAAACATTCTGTGATGACACGAAATAACTCCCACAGTTCGTGACGGAATGAAACCTCTTCTAATTACCGATATTGTAGCTCAAAAAGTATATCGTTGTCAATTTTGCAATTTTTAATTGCGTCCTAAGTCATCCGTTAAAGTAACAATTCATTGTAGCACACTTTCTACAGGGTTTTTAATTTGAAATTTTAAATTCTTCGGGATACAACTATTAGGTTCTATCGTACTTCGTGGCCCCTGCATGGAAGTATCTTTCCCTTTGCGACTTTATTTCGAAAAATTTATAGCCATAAGCTCTAGAATGACACTCATGTACGTGCAAATCGTTGCTTGAAGAGGCATTCTGGAATTCTAAAATTCAAATGCTGTGCCCTTCGAGCTAAAAATAAATGTTTTACTAATATACTACGATCCTCGAAGCAAAAAGGTTCTCAGAAAACTTTACTGCTCATGAAGAGGAGTTTTATTTAAATGAATCGTTAAATACTTTGAATATTTGTAAATTTTTAACAGATTTAACAGGAAACTTTAGGACGATTCAAAATTCCTAATGGAATCGTTGCAAATTATTTGCAATCTTTTCTTAACTGTGGGATGGAAAGGTTGCAAATTATTTGCGATCTTTTCTTTACTCTGGGATGGAAAGGTAAGTCATTAAAAATAGCTACCACTCTCTTAATAACAAAATTAAATCGCTTTCAAATCGTACGTCGACATGAGAATCTGAATGACCGCCTTTTCCATCGTCAAAAATTGCCTAACATCATACA
Source organism: Platorchestia sp. MABIK (assembly GCA_014220935.1). NCBI lineage: Eukaryota > Metazoa > Arthropoda > Malacostraca > Amphipoda > Talitridae > Platorchestia > Platorchestia sp. MABIK. Next base: position 232,382 of record JACJUY010000397.1, read on the forward strand.
TCATTTATCATTATCAGTTGATGTGTATTTTACTTTGAATACCGAAGTTTATTAAACACCAACCCCATGTTCGAGATTAAATGACTTGAATAATTCATAGGTCACCGCTGCTGAAATGGACTCCCAAACAGGTTTCGAGTCAGTCAAGGCGACATGAATCGTTTCAAATTATGGCAGCTAACTTGACAGGGATAATGTGCGCTTCCTACACGACTTGCTCTGCTCCACGCACGGCAAGTGAATTCAAGTTCAATGTCAGGGACCTGCAAACTGCATTCTGTAGTTCATGCGAGCGTTGACCCAAACCGGGACCTCTGGGCACACGACTTCATTTTCTGCAAGGTGTGCTAGGCATGGGAGATTCTTACCGCCTTCGCTTCATTTTCTAAACGGTGTACTTGGTATAGGAGATTTTTGCCGCTCTCAGTTCTTTTTCACACGGTGGGCTAAGTGTAGCAGATTTTTTTCTGCCTTCACTTCATTTTCTGCAAAGTGTGCTAAGTATGGGAAAGTCTCACCGCCTTCACTCCATTTTCTAGAAGGTGGACTGAGTGTGGCAGATTTTTTCCCCTGTACTATATTTTTACAAAGTGGACTTGGTATGGCAGGTTTTTACAGCCTTCACATCTCGCAACGCAAGCGCATTCGAAGTGAAGCTTCATTTGAATTCTTAATTCGAGGGTTATTGTTCAGCAGGCAACTGCATTGCATTTGAACACATTGTGTTTCCGACGATCGGTTAAACGTATTAATTGCTATTCTTCTGTTACTAGAGTATATAGGGAACGTGAGCTGCAAAAAAATGTGTACGTATTTTAAAGTAAAATATTTTAAGAACGATCGGTTGTGGAATTTAGTCTTTGATAAAATATTGGCTTCCATAAGAAGATTGATGCAAAATGACAGCTCATTTATCTTCAATCTTGGGTAGAAAGTTTTCAATACAAACACTATAATTGTGATTTACATCCCGTGATTTACGCGGCTCCTAAATCAAAGTGCAAAGAAAACAGTTAATTCAAACGTTTAGATCCTTACCAGATATGAGAACGGAAATATATACATGTAATATTACGTAACCTTTGAGCCCTCTGGCCATTTTCGCGGACGACAGATCAAGTAGCTCTTTCAGGAAGTCGAACTCCGAACTTTATTTACTGTCCTAAGAACTTCACATGTTAAGCCCTTCTGAAGCGCTCCTTTCACATACTAATCTCATTCCTCATGATTTCATGGGTTTAAATCCGTCTGTAATCCGTGAATTATGTGAAGCGTTCCTTTTCATAATAGACACGATCACGAACCATTCTTGTATCTTGTATAAAACATATCGCATTAAAACGTTTGTTAAAACGCTGTCGGTACGTCGCGAATCTGATAATAGCTCCCTGGCGTGATCTCCAATGGCGAAAATTTCCATGTTCTGTCAAGCGCCTTTGATTTAGCATCTTCTTAAACGATACTCTCTTCATAGCATGAGCTCTTTACCACTTTCTCCTTTAACTTTGAATTAATTGACTCTCGTTTACATGTTCGGTGTCTGCTTGAAAGCATCGAATAATCTTTGGATAATAACTTTGTTGGCTTTATACCCATAAGTTTTCGATCTGTTGGGAACGTAAACACACAGACCACATCTTGTCAGGGCGGGCAGGAGGGCTTTCAACCCGACTCATATAAACATGAAACCTACAAGCCATCGAATGCTAGTAAAAAACTTTACATATCGGGAATTTAAAGATAACATTGAGGGTCTAGTGAATGCAGTAACTGACGGCAAAATCGCCAGTGACTCGTTCTCGTCAGTTGTCATGGTGTGAAATTTGAGTTGCGACGTGTTCGATTGTGGTGTAGTTAAACTACAGACACAAATTAGAAACTTTTGTCGACGCTCTAATAAAATAGCATAGTGTAAGGCATGCAGCAGTGGCTCGTTCTCGAGGAGTGCGGCGCTAGTTGCAGTGCGTGAAACTCGAATTGCGACGTGTTCAATTATTGCGACGTATTCAATTATTGCGACGTGTCCAATTACGGTGTAGTGAAGTGCAAGTTAAATTGTTGAACATCTGTTGACGAAGCAATAAATTTAGGGTGAAAGCTTGCGGTTCTTTAGAGCTCGTGATTATTTGTTGCTCATAATGTTACACGTAACGAGAGCGTTTCGACCTTCATGAAGTTGCCCAGTATAACATTTGCAAAATTACTTTGACATTATAACGCACCGCTTGAAGAATAATTGAAAAGTTACACGTAATTACCGTTGTTTGAATATACTTTTACAGCTGTATTTTTGCCAAGACGTAAAAACGTAAAAACGAACCAATTCAGTAACAATTACACAACGAAGGGATTCACGTTAGAGAAAATCGGAAAGGCTGTGGAAAAGATGAGTCGTTAACACAGAATTTAATTCCTCGTGCCGGCTATACAACTAACGAGCGAAACTTGTGAGCAAAAAACGAGTGAATGGCAAAGCGAGCCCTAGGATCGAGTGAGAGAACTGAGGAACAACATACTTTCTTAAAATGGCGACGCTCTTCAGTAGAACAGAAGTCACTATTTGAATATTTTGTACTCGCTGTTGCGATATTCTAAACATCATTTGATTAACAACTTACGCCTGATACAGCTTCACTTCTTTTCAACTACTCAGTAAAGTTGCTTCTTTTACCCTTATTTTACTTTTTTTATTGGGTTTCAAAAAACTATACCCGCGTACTATCTAACATCACTATTTTTGAACTCATTTAACTGTTTTTTCAAACACTGTCATTAAACTTGCACTGGCATCAGGTTTTCACCAACATCGAAAAAGGACCGTGTGCCGTTAAAAGGTTGAATGTGCTATAACATTTAAAATTTTTGAAAGATTTTTATTCGTTACTTTTCAAAAACCGAGGAATAAATTTCATATGCCACCAAGCTCATTGTCTAGTTTTCTTAGACTTTAAATAATTGTTTCTACCAAGTAGGGCTTAAATGCTTCTATATTGATAATTAAGAAGTGGGGTTAAGAGAAACACGTTGATATCCATTTAAAACTACCATGTGTTCGGCAAACTCCATTCTGGAAGTTCAAAATGATTTTCAAATAGGATGTTGTATTCTCCTAATGGACAGTTTAAATTTGTGATATAGGGGTAAATTTTTCCTCGTATAAGCTAATAAAATTCAAAAACCCTTCACTGTATTCTGTTAATAAAATTGCAAAAAATTTGACCGAAATGTTTTTCACTTTATGTTTTGTTTGCTGAGAGAGAGTTCGCTATTTTTTGAGTAGGCTATTTTTATTTTTTATTATCAGCTTAAGGAGGCTGAGCCGTATTATTTGTCATTTTTGAATATTCAATTTTAAACGTCGATGCGCCATAATTTTTACTTGTCGTTTTGGTAACATCCTATGTCTGATTAGATGAATATTCGAAAAAGTTTCCCTTAGTAATGATAACTTTCTTTTATATTTTCTCGAAAAATTATTACATGACATCCTGAACAATTGAAAAGGACGAACTTTGAAGACATATTTAGCAATCATCGAAAAAACTAACGCAGCAGTTAAATTCCTAAACCTTTTCTTACAAAGATTCCTTGAAGAATTTCTTGAGTTTTGTTAACTCCTTTTTTGTTACATTCTTCATTCCTTTCATTGTATTATCAGTGAGCATTTCAGAGGGACGAAAAATGTGACCAATAAATCCTATACGTGAGACATGTGACCAACTTTCGAGTAAAATCTGAGTTTAGCTAATCTGCTCCACCTTCTCCTCAACAAAAAGTTGCAAGCGACACCAATTATCATCAGAGATAAAAAGTTTCATTAATCTTCCTTAATTGGAAGACCAGGACCCGAGGCTTTTTTACCAGTTGCCTCCTTATATGTGGTAATAGCATTCCGAATTGCTTGCCTTGTCAGGACATTTGCACAATATGCGTATGAATTTCACTGAAATATCAGTGACACATCTCAAATATGCGCATAGCGACGCCGTGCCCTGGAGCTGTGCAGTGCCAGACTTTCAAACAGTTTGCGTAGTCTTAGCGGTGCGACTCGCAACGTAAGTTCTTCTCTGTCGACTTAATTGGTAAGCTAAGTGCATTGTTGCAATTTTTGAAAATGAAGTTTGATCACAGAGAACAACATACATCAGGACACTTGTCAGGGTTATCGATCAGATTATTGAAGCTTTTTACACTCAAATTTTACAGTCATGAAGTTTATACATGAAAAAGCACAAAACGCAGCCAAGCTCACTTTAGAAGAAAATATACGATGGCGGTACCGCTTCATCGAAGCAAATCGACTAGAATCCTGTCCCTGATCTAGATTTCAAAAGTCTCCACATTAAGCACATGTATTTTCAATGACAAATAATAAAAGCTATGAATTCCAATGCATTTTAGAAAAAGGAATAAAACGTTGCAGAATATACCCATACTCAGGTCAAGTTATTAATGAATTCTAGCGCAAAAAATGTTATTCTATTAATTTAGATGTAAATTATCGCGACAGTTTCCTCATTTCCTATTCTGAGGTATACATGTAGGTTGTGATTTTTTATGCAGATTCCAAGGGTAAATTTTAAAATCCCTGGTCAGCATGCGATAAATTTTAGAATCTTTGTTAAGAATTCGAAAATCGTTCCAAAGAACATTTAGTATATTGAGAAAATTTATCCAAAATTGTAAATAATGATTTCCTAACTACAATTACGTTCAATAATTTCATTGTTAATTATTACTGTACACTGTGATTGGTTTTCAAATAGGCTTTATAAAGTTACGAACAACGCCTGCTGATTGACCAAACATTGAACATTTTTCTTCAACGCCAGAGCAAGCAATATTTTCAAAAATAATTCCTTTCAAATAGAAATTTATACCCCTGAGCTGTTCCCCTATACTTACAAATATGTTTCAACATATTTAACTTCACAGAAATCATTCCTTATCTAGACTGATGTATGAAGTTTTATGAAACAAAAGCTGTTTTTGGGTAATTCAAGTTATTCTAAAGTAACCCAAACAAAGCAGTTACGAAGAAAAACATAACGCATGTCGTACATAATTAGGAACATCAATCGAATGGCACACATAATCAGAAAAGGCAATCGCATGACGAGCATACTTATTTTGTAGTTCCTCAAGGATTTTTCCTAGGGCTGGCTATTGCTTTATTTTGCTGTTGCCCAAGAACCTATTCTTGACCAATCTATTTCGCTGTGATTTCGTGATTGATTTCTGACAATAATTACAATAATTTTCTAATGTTCTCTTGACGTTCAAATTTCAAGGGGTTGTAATTCACAGAGCTCAATCTTGGAAGGGAATGCTGATAACTATTAGTACTATTTGACAGCCTCAAAAGCGAAGGAAAAACAGTATAAATGCCTCATAATACTGCATATTTCTAAATACTTCATTACTCTTCTTAATTACAACGACTAGAAAATCACAAACCTGTCACGACATACAAAATCAAATTCACCCTCATTTTTCAACATAACTAGAGTATTCACGATCTCTTGCATATGTGGGTACGGGAATTCAGTGGAGATGCAAATGCACAGCGGCCATTTTGCCGCTGCTGCCGCCACCATAAAAGGGAGGCTGTGGCGCGGGTCAGCATTCGAGGAGGCGTTGCAGCGACCTGTGCAGGATGCAGATTTAAATTTGCATCGTGTCCTACGTCTGCTTCAGGGTCCTAACGTAATGCATTTCCTGGATCTGTATTTACAGAATCTCTGTTTCAGGATCCTGCCTTGGAAAAATTTCTGAGTCTCTCTTTCCAGTATCCCACGAGTTTCTTCCAGGATCTTACTTTAATTGGAGCTTTTTCTCCATCTGCTGTTTTCTAATATTTCATATGGTTGTTCCAGTATCCTTCCTTTGAGAATTTTCTGCGTCTACCTCTCTAGCATTTTCTGCGTGTGTTGCAAGATTTTACCTTCGTTCATTTTCGGCATTTGTTTTTCTAGTATCTCTTATCTGTGTTCCACGATCTTACTTTCTGCATGTCTTTCTAGCATATCTTACGCATGTTCCAGGTTCTTACCTTAGGACATTTTCTGCATGTGTCTTTCTTGCACCTCATACCTCTGCCACGGAGGCCTGCCTTCTTGGTCTGCCCTAGTCAGTACCTTGCCCTCGCAAATCGCACTTCCGACCATGAACTCTATTCTTCCAGAATTTCTCTCGCACGTTCCAACTCCTACAATTGCAGCATCTCCAGCGTCTGCCTCTGAAGCATCTTCTGCATGTTCTTTTTCGGCATCTTCAACATCCACTCTTGTAACATCTTCCTTTGAAGCATCTCCAGAACCAACCTTTGCAGCATGACCTGCATCTTTTTTGCAGCATCTCTTGCATCAACCCTAACAGCATGACCCTCGTATTTCTTTGTAGCATCTCTTGCACCAACCCTTGCGGTATGACCTGCGTATTTCTATGAAATATTTCATACATCCACCCTCGCAGCGTCTCTCGCATCTTCCCTTGGAGCATCTCTCATATCTTCTCTTGTATGCATCTCGCAATATTTGTACCCTTGCAGCATCCCCAGTGTGTACGTACTTTGCAGCATCTTCCGCATCTGCCTAACAGCATTATGCAAGTATTTCAGTTTTTAAATCTATGGCCTTACTTTTAGGTACACTATACGTGTACATTACCTCGTTCTGTCCATCGAAATTCACTCCAAATGCATTCTGGAATAGCATTATCGTTTTCCTCATCTTTCGTTTAGCATATTCTTTGTTCTAAATATTCTTTTTTTTAAATCACAGCCCACGTTTAGGGGGTGAGTAAGATCTATTTCAGATTTATCTGTGTAAGCTTCATGGGTTTTATGCATGACCTATTTTTTATAAATTGTTTTAAGAGTTAAAGCAGGGCATTTTAGGTAATTTTGAGTTAGTTTATTTTCAGGCTGTTTAGGGTTTCATAAGGTTGACTTGGTTATAAATCATTTAGGTTAACGAAATTTTGCTTGTAATGTACACGGTAATGGCCTTGTTTTGATCAAAATTTAGGCCGATAGCTAAATATTTTGAACAGCATTCGTTACGTTGGGTTACGTTAAGCATTTTTGTTACGAATCATACATACGTGACGTAGTTTGAACAGCATACGTTACAAAAGCAAGCAAAAAATCGAGAAAATATGGAAATAGAGCAGGTATTCTCAGAAGAACGATGACGATGAATAATACAATAACTTTTCTCATTTAAGTAACACTCGTAAGTTTCACAGACCGTTACTGCTGCAGACGCCATCTCCGTGACATGCCAATAATCTGCTGGTGTCTTAGAAGATCAATAACATGTTGTGAGCCCTTTGCATCTCTTCCTTAGACCAACCGGCGGAATGCTTACCGAAAATATCAAGGATTATAAAAATGAATATCAATTAGTTTCATCGCTTGTGTCCGTATCTAATGCCCGACAGTGCTGCATTGTGACTGTGGATGATGCTCGTCAGTGCGACGTTCTGTGTGCCTGCCTGACGCTCGTCAGTGATGCATCCAGTATATGAATATCCAAAGCTGGTCAGGGCTGCATTTAATTTGGACACAGGAGTTAGGGAACAATACCTACGGAGGTCAACGAAACATTCGTTTCGGTTGCATCAGGCTCACCGGTTTATGAACTAGGCTGGAGCTATCCTTCTTTCAATCTTTTCTCTCTTATTCATCGCTATTATAACATTGATGGATATTTATACACTTAATTATGAAATTTTGTGAACGTATTTTAACATCCAATGTTATGCTTTTTTGGTCTTAACTTTATTTGAAATGAGCTGTATTTTCCTTCTCTTTCCTAGGGGATGGAAGCTTCCATTGGCCAAAAGGCCTGATCAGCCTGCCCTAAGTAATCCGATACTGATAATTTACCTGATACTTAGTGATTAGGTACTAATAGGTACTGATACTTTGAGATTTGAAAATATCAAGACTCAATAGCAATCAATTTTTACAATCAAGTTTGGGTATTTCACCATGAGTTGAGGTTGATGATAACGCAAAAGTCCCTTCTTATCTGTTATTTATAGATTCAGAATGCGTGCATAGCAGTGAAGTCAATTTGAATTTAAAATTAATTAACAAACATATATAATTATTATTTAGGAAATGTATCATTAACATTTAATTCATTTTTACTCAATTTAAGAAGCAGTCTCCTACGTTATCAAACAAAAATTTAAATATTTTTGAGACATTTTACGGTTTAACATGTTATCCTTCATCCCTATGTTTCTGATCAATAAAGTATTGAAGACCCATGTTTTTAAAATTTTTTCAAGTAAATGAAGCACATAGGACTACGATGTAAATTAGAAATCATAAGTGAAACGAGGATTTGAAAAACCAAGCGTAAAAATTGAATCATGCTCATCCGGCAATATAGACCTAGTTGCAGTGGAAATAAATCTGAATCAGTTGCAGTAGCACTTTCAATGAACTGAAAGCGCCAAGCGTTATTTTCGCTTGAACATCAAAGAACACGAAGGTATAACTGAAAGTCAGCTCAGATGCAGCTGCCGACGATGAGGTCACTATCGACATCCCCTCTATGGCCACCGCTGGCTGCCGAAGAACGCCAAGCCAAGCCTGTTACGCATCGACGACTCCAATGCAGCTTTGTGTCTACCCTGCTGTCGACCCGTGTATGTATGGGTGAGATGCGATCGAGCCTCGTAAAGTAATACAAAGCCAGGGAAGTTTGGTGGAGACGCATTCTTATGAAAGAAAGAAAAATAGTTTCTTTCCAATAAAGATAATACATAAAACATCATTGGTTTGTAAAAAAATTTTTACGTAAGGATCCTTGGTTGATATACATGACATTTGGAGATGGTTGGTCTACAACACACAACTCCTACTGAGTTGTTGAGAGTGCGTTGAAAAACTGATAAATGGGCTTAGGCTCTTATGTAGTTTGAGCGTTGAATTAATCTATTGATAAATTCCTTGCATGATAGTCAAATTTTTACGACTGAAAATAGCCAGCTGTGTTTACGTGTTCACGTGACCGGAATCTATGAGCTCTCTTTTAAATTTTCTTCATTTTGAAAAAAATGAATGAGCAATCTAATTAACAATGTCTGCATAAATGTCAGGAGAACAAACTGATGAAAGTAAAACATTCTACTTCAAAAAAGTTGAAACCAAAGTCAGTGAACTTCGTCCAAGCATTTCAAGACAAAATGGTATTTAACTTCTGCCTATCCTACACAGTTTTTCAATACAACACGTTGTTGTGTTTTTAATGGTATTCAATGTTTTCTTCCTCACATAATTAAGTCATATATGCAGATGACTTAAGCTTCAAAGCCAAGCCGATGTCAGCCGGGGCCTTTGTTTCTTTTAAATTTCCGCTTAACGTGCACACATGCTTCAAAGTGGCACCCCTGAGTTTTATGCTTGTGTACCAGACTCGTTAATAAAATTACTCAGAGAATTTCGAATCATTTCACGCAGAAATCAGCCATGCGGGCGTGAACTGGGAGAAGCAGCTTGTCATAAACAACAGCTCATGCATACACAAGACCACCCTGAATGATGGGCAGAGTTCTTACCATTGGTATTACTACGATGTTCGAATACATGTGTTATAGTCCAATTGATTTCATTTTACTGTAGTTTTTGATACTTTGGGTTGAAGGAATGACTGATTTTTTTTCAAAATTGTTTTATTGTTGGCGGCCTGCGTTTTGAACCTTTCCGTCTTTTGCTCCGAAATTTTTTCTACTTCCTCTCGCTCACATTTATTTCAGTGTTGTGTAGTATTTACATGTATGATGAATTCGGTATTATTTTCGACATCATTATTTTACTCAGACCCCAGTTTGAATACTGGCAGAGCAACTTTTTAACTGTATCACTTTTTCGTTCTAAATATTTTTACAGGTTATGGCTGATAATGAGTAGAGACTTGAAATGTTTTATTAAAATATTTTTAAAGTTTTTCCTCGGATTTAATTTTGTGGTAAAACTGATTAGCAAAAAATATATTATTTTTTACCTTTTTTCATTACGAGTCCTACAAAAACACAGTTGTGCAGAACAAAACTTGTAAGCCTAAAAAAATGTCATCGTATCCTCCACAGGATGTCAGATGTAGAACAGTGCTTTGTTTGTTCAATGCCAGCCCGGTGAATCTCTCCATTGGTGAAAAAAATAATTTCGTCATAATTCCCCGCTCTACCCACGAGACCGAATGATAATCGGCTCGATGGTGTTAGTTGTACGGCATGGTGTCCTGATGTTAGTTATTAGGCATGGTGTCCTGGTGTTAGTTATAAGGCA
>JACJUY010000398.1:12062-33857 GCA_014220935.1 Platorchestia sp. MABIK
ATTTGCGCTAAGGTGCTAACGAAGCCTACTAAAGATATGCAAAAAAAAACACAAAAAGTGCACAAATAATTCCCAACACTAAAGTTTCTCAACATGTGCTTAGAATTTTTTCTCCTATACCCAACAGAGAAAATCGCCACCAGCGCCGAGACTCGAACCCGCGTTTCCCGCACGGAGTCAGGTCCGAAAGCCACACGGCTATGACGAAAGCCACACGGCATAGCCACACGGCTATGATAATATTCCATGGAAAGCCATTTTTCTTTCAGCAAGATGGAGGCCATTCCTCACTCCTCCAATCGGGTTCGGGTACAATGTTCTTAACTTCCTAGCCGAAGATGAATGGCCTCCTTTAAGCCCTGAACTGAATCCCATGGACGTCTTCATCTGGTCGGTTTTGGAGAGGAACCTCCGCAGAAAACTTCATCCAACTGTGGAAGCTTTAAAGAGCTCTTTGTAAACAAGAATGGGCCAAGTTACAGTGGGAGCTCTGCAGTGCTGTAGTGAAGTCAATACCCAAGAGATTGTCAGATGTCCTGAGAAGAAAAGACTATTAATAGCAATTTGTATACGAGACTTCATTACTTTGATGACATGCTACACGATTTCCAAGTTTTTTCTTAATTCTCATCGAAGTTACAATTACAAGTGTTTTTCTCGATATTTTAGTCTAATTCTGTGAAGATTTTTTGTTAAAATTTGATCCAATGCACAAAACCAATTAATTTAATTTCATATTTTGATGTGCTGAATGGACTACATTCGAATTATCTCTATTTTCACGACAAAAGTGGTCTGTACAATGTTTTTTCAATTTTAAACGAATGTGAAAATTTAAATCTTCTTTAAAAACTCTTCAGGAAGGAAGTTTACTTCTTAATTATTCGAGACTTGCTTCCTAATTTTTTCTCGTTTTTTAACGTCGCTCAACATGGTATGTTCCTCTTCGCGCTGTAAATTGTTTCCATGACAGATATTGACAACAACATGTTAAAAGATCATGAAGGGAAGGATCTTCATAAAAAACGAGAAGAGGAAAGATGGAAACCCGGAGAGTTTTACCTTTTCATCTTTGAAGAAAATTGGGTCAGAAAGAGAAGCTCTCAATCCTCTCGCTTGAGTCCCTTGACATCTTGTTTCAGCACGCTGCTCGCATGGAGCCACTGGAGACGAGCAGCTATGACGGAAACTGAGTCTTTTCTTCTTTGAACGGCGTCGACAGCAATTTTTCAACAGCTTCTAAGAATTAACATCACAGTTCTGATGCTATCTGAGGAACGGTTTTTATGACAAAAAATTGGAGCAAATATGCAGAGTGGCCTAACACACAAATCAGGGGTCAAAACTGGCAGAGTGGGCTAAGCGATCATTTCACCAGCAAGCAGCGTACATGTCTTTCAGGCAGAGTGGCCTAACCAACAGCTAGTACATATTGTCCAGCTGCACCGCGCCATGCGTTCTGAGGCAGAGTGGCCTAAGCAGCAGATTAATGCTTTCTCTATTATATTTTTTGAGTATTTTAATGATGGTCTTTGATTCAACGCAAATTGAATGTACAGAGTGTTTCCGAAGAAGAAGTACAAAATTACACACGTATTAAAAGATGGCTAAATGAACACTTTTTCTTCTATGAAGTTTTCCCCCAAAAAATCAGGTTTTTGAGATAATAGCTGTTTATTATTTTAACGGATTAATTAAATTCAACGACACAAATACGAGCGATTTAATTTTGAATTTACTTTACAAAATTATTGGAAATGAGTTCCATATATGCACTTCTTACATCATAGTCTTAGCGACTACCGGATATTAGGTAAGGAAACACGTCGGGCATTTCAGAAATCTCACCAGCAGATACTGCAGTTCTCGCCACGAGATCTTCCTCAGATCTAATGGGTGTAGCATCAACAAGGCTCTTCTAGTGTCCTCGCTAAAACTATTTTACCATATGTCCCTAGAACTGAATTTCGTTATTCTTTACTCTCATAAAATAGAAGTGTTTGAAACGTAAATTCAAAATAAATATTGCGAGTAATTGTGTCATTAAATTTCATTCTTGAAAATAATAAACAGCTAATATTTCAAAAACCGAAATTTTTGCAGGCAAATTCCATGAAAGAAAAAGTGTTTACTTTGCCATTTTCTACTTGGTGTGCAATTTTGTACCTCATGTTCTGGAACACCCTCTATTGCACTAACTAATCAACTCTTATGGCGTATAGTGCATGCAGGTGTTTAAAAATATGTGAAAACGAATTTTAATTCAAGTGTTAAACAATTTGAAACGACAGTGAGGCATATGCGTAAGCAAAGAGAAGGCAAATAATTGGATTGGTTAGAGATCTACAATATTTTCATGTACAGAATAGTGAACACAATCGTATCTCTTTCTTCTAGTGACACGTTACGTAAGGATTAGAGTGATAAAGCTTTTATTTCTTAGTTTTAGTTTGAGAAATCCCAATTCTGCAATCCATCATTAGCTACACAGAAAACAATAAAAATGATTATAAAATGTTTTCAGTGAATTTTGATACGTTTAGTGGTCTCACAGTCTAAATATTTTTTACTCCTCTATCTGTAACACAAATTCAATCATTTCTCAGGGAAGGATGATAAAAGATAACAAAAAGTTAATCATGGATTAGTATTCAATCATAATCTCCGTCAAACACATAAAATTTAACACTCATAAGTTATCATCCTGGTATAGGCATTAACTGTGCGTAATTGGAGAAAAAAATCTGCGTAGATAGTCGAAAGAAAACAATAGATACAAATGAGAAGAGCACATTTGCGACGAACACAATAAATAGTATGCTTTATTTTTAATTAGGCTAGGTTGAATATGTTTATCATGGGTTTATGAGTCCCGATGCAAGCGTTTCAACACTAATTCAGCGATTACTCTTCTCAGATGGACGCGATCTTCAGATGGACGTGATTTCAATGCATTCTAACCTAATATAAAAACTATTTCCTTCGTCCATAATGAAATGTGTAATGGACATGAAAGTAGATTTAATTAAATTCTAACATTGACTTGAGCAGCTTTGTGTTTCAGCTACACCTTAGTTTCTTCATCATGAACACACTCAGAATTTGATTTCTTTTTTCTGATTTCATGGGGCAGATTGGTGAAAAAGCCCTCAAGATGAGATGGTATGTAGGCAGTTAAGTCTTGCAGGTTTTTGAATTTTTCGAATGAAAGCTTCATTAATTCTTTATAAAGAAGCTCCAGGAGGACGGTTTAAAGTTCAAATAGCTTGTTGCGTTTGCTGAAGTCAATAGTACGAAGTTCCTTGTGGTGATCGCTGGAATACTTGTACTGCATCGAACACTTGTTTTTCTGGGAAACTTTCAGCCATTTCAGTTTCAACCAGCTAAATTTGTTTCCTTTTATGTCGACCGTCCAAAATGGGAAGTATGACTGGGGCTTGGGACATCGATAAACTTGTCCTTCATGTGAGTACTCATACAGATAAACATGAAGGAAGCGACAATGTTTTTATTGCGCTTTTGTACGCCACAACAGTCTTAAAATGTATGAATCTTGTCGTAATTATGAAGATGATTTTTCTGTAGGAAAGTTAAACCAGATGAAACGATCTCACAACTTCCTCGCTTCCTTTCGATCTCTTGCTAGACATAAATGTGGCCCTTTTTATGTCATGTATTTACTCCGAGGTTGTACAACCACATTTGCCTTGTATAAAAGCAACAGAAGTCTTGAGGTAAGGAATCGGCTGAGTTTCCTCCCGGTCAAACGTAATGCACAGTAGGCGGGAACTAGGCTGGTGACATTCCTCTTCTGTTTCCTTTAGTTCCTTGCGGGCAAGTTCAACACGTGTAATCTGCTCCTTATGGACTTTTTATATCTACGTCTTCTCTCTTCAACACCTAGATTTGCTTTATTTTTCATCTTGAACTCATCTCATCTAGCACACGTGTCTTTCTTTGGCAACTGTATTCCTACGTTGCATTTTTTGAGTTCTGTCATGAAAACGAATGAGTTGACGGGATGATCAGAATTTCTCTCCGTGTACAACGAATTCATTTTTGGGTAGGTAAGATCAGGACTGAAATACAATTTAGGACTATCACTGGAGTGGGATTTGTACTTAGGGAAATTATTAAGAATTGTTGACACTTTTTCTTCATCTCAGGTAAATTTTTTTAAGCAGGCACATGCTTGCCTCTTTTATCTAGCAAAGCAATTCCTGCTTTCACTTTCTTATTGATTACATAAGTTAAACGCTATGGTGAGATTCCCAATGTAGAACAAAACACTTCCTTGCACGCTCTGTGGCCATTTATAGTATAATGAAATGTTTTCTATTCTGAAGATTCAGTGGGGTATGGTTGTGACGCTTCACTGGAACCTGCAAAAAAAACTTTCAAAATGCAATTTACGCAGATAGGAAAATAGTGTTAACCAGAAGATCTGAAAGTTGCTTGAAAATAGAAACATCTGTTGTTTTGTTAATAATAAAGAACTTCGCAGCATTTAGTTTATATACCAGGTTGTTCAAAGCATCAGGAGTCAAGATCTATTATATATGGGAAAAATGCTAGTTCCTTTCGTTTGAGCGCTCTTGCTGTTTTTGGCTAATTTTGCGTCAGAACGTACCTTCGAAATGAGTACAGGCAAATTATTTAGAGGAGCAATGGGTAGGTTATGTTCGGCAACAAAGACACACAATTTTAGTTCTGCGGATGCTACTTTGTTTTGGTGATCTGACGGTTTACTTCTCATAAAATCAATGACTAAAATCAATTTGCCATCAACCTTTGCATTGCTTTTATGCTTATCAGTTCTCTCGTGTCTTTTTATTTGACTTAAGCCGCCGGCTCTCTCACAATAATTATTGCACAATTTGCAGTACTCTTTGCTGGAGTTGAGTTTGCTGACTTGTAGCCACGATGAATATTTCTCAACCATTTTTAATTTTAATGAAATTATCCATTCATGTTTAACTTTTTGTTTCTGTCTCAGAACATCACTGTCCTCACTATTGGAAGAATACTCAATATTCACTCTCTTCAAACTCATTATTTCTCAACGCTTATTGATTGAAGAACAATAACAGGTAACAAAACATTGGTTTTTAAATCAATGCGAGACCAAACACAATGAGGAACTCATTCCACTCAGTAGCTGCATTAGACTCCTCTCACAATCTCACTGACAGGTGACAGTAAATTAGGCGGGGAATAAGCCACAGCAAACGTACAGAAGCCGAACCAATACTCGACGAGTGCAGAAAAGATCAAACATGCTCATTACTCAAATGCTTGTCAGTCTGAGTTAACAAAACGATATCATGGATAAACAATTTTAGCAAATTAAAAACTTGCATGGCATTAAAATTGTTAACAATCCATATATATATCAAATGTGCACATAAAACTTTCGACTGTAGAAGTGTAGCGCTACACTGGTGACGATGCGATGAAATCTAAACTTCTAACTGATATCAAACGCGATGCGTCACTTTATTTGACCACACATTTCGTTTAATTTACCTCCCATTTACATGAAAAGTTTAGTAATTGCCAAAAATAAGGCTAATAATTATTGGTAGGGCCTAATTTCTTCTTCAACATATTATAAAAATCTTTGAAACGTACCAAAATTCGCCGCTTCAGGCTAACGTTGAACAACAATTTCAACAAAGTGACATTTGGATCAGAACGTACCAAATGTTTACGAACGTACCAATTTCGGCAGCCCTGCTAATGAGCTTGCCGTCAAACTAATGCAGTGCACGCATGATGCAACTCTGTACTGTGATGCAACAGCTCATCGTTGTCATGGTAACATGAGCCTGCTGCTGCAATTATGCCACAGCCAGACAAGAAGCCCCACTCTTTTGTTTGCGTCAGAGTGGCCTAAACGACTGAGCAATTCCTTGCTCAGTACATATGCGAAACGCTGTCGCTTATCCCATTTTGCTCATCACTGCCCGAAAATTCAGGATTTTGTGGGTTAGGCCACTCTGAATATTTGCCCTCCAATTGTTAATTGATACCTTACTTAAGCTAAGATATCATTAGCAATTGTTAACGTACAATTACTCTCTGATGATGCTCTCTGAGGAGCGTTATTTGTGCGGAAAAGTTATAAATGATCCCTCATTTAAGTTGAGTTTTCGTTAAAATTGTTAATGTAACGTAAACAATCGTTAATGTTGAGTTTTTAATGCTCAATAATACATCACAAAAAAATGAAAAATGATGCCTGCTAATATATCGTTTTCATGGATAGTGCAATGGAATTTCGTTCGAAAATGTGAGTAGAAATGAAAGATTTGGAAAATTGGTGTAAGAATTTTTCTGACTATAGGAACTTTACACTGCAAAAAATACCAGTATTTTTTGTTACAGAAAATCAAATTTTTAGGAAGAGAACCCAGTTATTCGTAGGAGAATAAGCAAACGGCTCAGTAAAATTACCTACAAGAAAATTCATCCCACGCAAATGAAAATGATTGCTTCCTTTCAAATTCGAACCTTCATTTTCACTTAAAGTTATAACTACAAAAAACTATTAATTTGACCAATTAGGAGGGCTACCGTCGATTTTAAATAATACTTGATCTAGCTTCTTTTCACTTGTGCTGTACATGAAATTTTCCAGGGAGATGCCGATGAAGATTAGCATTTGAAGCACACCTGGAATTCCTGTAGTATCTTTCCATGTGTGCTTCCTGAATGTCATCAATGGCTCTCTGATCAGTAACGCAATCAAACTAGTGCTTCATTTGAGCAGGAGTTTGCCGTAATAATTATTGGGGGACAGAAACGTCGCTTTAATCATTCAAATCAAAATCATCGCTAAGATCTGCCATGAATGCAGGCCTCTCGTAAACTTCAGCCAATATCAGTCCTCAGGCAGAACGCTTAATAGTTTGCCAAGAAGATGAAGTTCTGATGCAAACCTAAGCAATGTGGATGCTGTCCTGAAATGACTGCGTGTTTCCACTCTATTTGAGATTCGATAAGACTTCCCTAGACACCAATGTATGTACAATATGTAGATACCTGATTACATATCCAAGAGATATTCGATGTCCTTCTACAAAGTTCTGCAGCTCCGTTTGTTCCATAGGGTTACGCTTTTTACTGCGGTCACAATTTAGTTTCGCGGTAGGTTGGATCCGAGATTTTTCGCCACAGTTATTATATTTTTTACGCACGAAAAGGTTAATGTGAAGAATAACTGTAACAACATCAAGCATGTCAATTACGGTTGAAATTGACGGCAAGATGTCCAACCTTAAAGTAAAGAGAGTGTAATTGTTGGCAATTTTATCGGACGTTGAGCGTCACTAAACTTGTGAAACTCATCGTTGAGGTCATGAAAATGAGAACCACTATTTTCATACCTGAAATGTCTTGTATGTAGTCGTGAAAGATAGGACTAGTTCTACCTAAATACAGCATTTACATTCTAGCTCGTAACTAAAATGTAATGTGATCATAATCATTAAATACGATTGTAATGCGAATATCAGTGATATTAATTAACTAAATTGTCGTTTGATTATCAGTGATGCAGGTATGATAGCATTATTGAAATATTTCAAAGTTTAAGCTTGCGCACGCATTCTAGGATACACCTTAAAACAAATAGGGGTGCATTGTTCAAGGAAGAAAATTTAATTTTTCAAAGTTTTTACTTTGCATAAATTCTTCGGGCTCTTGCGCATGTGTGATTAAACGTTCTATAGTTATCAGAACCCACTGTTCTCGCTCAATCATTTCTCTATTCGCCTAGCCCGCAAGGTACAATTATTTTATGAAGCACACAATACAGTACGAACAAATGTTCCAAACAGGGAAAAGTCCATCACAAAAAATTCAAATAAATAAGCCAGTAATTGGCCGTAAAACTCTAAGCCGCATCACATTGCATAGCATAACGGATAAAAGGTCCATACAAGATTGTGTAAGCGACAATGCTCCTCCAGCTGCCGCTTTTTATCGAATTCCACTGATTGAATTCCAGCTACGCCCAGAAAGTTTCTTGAGTAAATGGAAAATTTGAAAGGAAAAAAAATCATCTTATCTGGACATTCGAGCGACATCGCCTGAGACGGTGTAGGTAGAGTTTCGTCCTCCGTCAGTCGGGCACCTCTGCCAAGTTTCTGGGTCACCCCCATAAAGCCACTGTTGCAGTCCTGATCAAGAGCTTATCTTTTAGGCGCTATTAAGGTCGAGCGCGCCATATTGAGCTCAGAGCTCCGTGTCAGATCCTGCAGTTTCGCGCAAAGTAATGCGGAGAACTGAAAAACGCTAACGAAATCTCTGGCTCGAATGAAATGCGGAACATAGACGCGAACGCGTATAGGAACTTCAGAGTAAACGGGGTATTACTTTTCGTTTCTCTGAATTCAATATCAATACTTTTCATGGCCTTTTGGCTTTTGAGAAGTCATATTCTACCAGAGAGGATCAAGCACAGATTTATATTGTAGTTTTAAAGCCGTACGGTGACATTTTTTGGAGACCAGTGCCAATATAGCCTGCGATCAAAATATTTTATTTGAGCGAGCAAATACCGTGAGTTTAGAACTTGATTTTTTTGCATCTACTTTTGATTTATGAAACCACACGCAAAGGATATATTCCGCACGTTCTGTTCAGAGAAATACGTCTTATACAAGTTTCCAGAGAGTTAGAAATTGTGATTGTATTGCATTTTTTCCATTTTGGTTAATTTAAATTATCATCAATCAATTTGCCCAAATTTTGCCTTGAATGAATCACACTATTGGAATAATCTAATATCAGATGACCTGAACAACAAAAGCGTTTCCTTCATCTTTCATTCAAAGCTCTTTCTCCCTTTTGTCATTCATACTAATTAAATCTCATTTATTTTCTTCTGTCATTTTTTGTCTCTTTGACTAATTTTGGGCTCTTCATCTGCCCTCAAAACGCTTCATTTATGGTCTTTGTTTTTAAATTCACATTCCATTCTTAGTTGTTCACGAGAAGATAATATCTGTTCGGCGGTAAAAGTTTACTAGTTCCAATAAGTTTACACAAATTCCTCTGGTTGGACTATTTTTCAATAGAAAATGATCACTCAGCACCTGGAAACTTTGCAGAGCTGCCATATGTTCGGAGCTAAATTTTATTGAATGTAGCTCAAACCATGAAAAATGTAACCCGAAAAAGTAACTCGTAGGTTAGCCTAATCAATAAGGAAACTTGTACTACCACGAAACTCATTAAAAATTATGGTAAATGTGAAGCGTTTGTTAATAATCGAATATCGAATTTTGAGTGCCGAAACATAGTTAATTATATCAAAATAAACAAGTTTTCTTTCATGCACTTTTCATCGCAAATGACTATTTTACGATTTATAGCGGTAAATTAGTTACCGCAACTCCAGTCTTCGAAGCAGAAAGTAATTCATCGAGTGCGTCGTATGGCAACACTGCAGTGGACGCTTCCTTCCAACGCGCTTGAATGATCGAACCCGTTCCCGCCATCTAAAACCTACCGCTCTAACTCGTAAAATACTCATTTGTCGCAAAAAGTGTATAGCAGAAAAATAGTTTATTTTGATGTTATTACCGTGATTCAAGGAACAAAAATTTAAAAATAAATGAGTGGCTGTTTAATCGAGCGCATTCGTCATCATAGACAAAACTAAACCTACCGCTATACCTCGTTAAATACTCATTTGCGACGGAAAGTGCATGAAAGAAAACTTATTTATTTTGATTTAATTAACTATGTTTCGGGACCGAAAATTCAAAACTCAATTATTAGCAAACGCTTCACATTTACCCAAATTTTTGCACCGTTGTCACTGCCCAGCGACAATGGCGTAATATATATGAAAATCCAACCCCAGTGCAATATATCAAGGCACTTTCCTATCACCTTATTTCACCCAAATTTTGGGGAAATCTTCTGCCCCGAATCTCCTTCTTGGGCCCCGCATGCCTGGAAAACCAGCAGAATAAACTTGCGAATGTTTGCTCATTAGAGAAGCCTTTATGCCTGTTATTAAGCATGTCTCGCAGAGATACAAGCCAGCTTTTCATTCTGCTTTCAAAGCTCCAAGAAAGCAAACAAACTTGAGCTCAGGACCTTCGTACCTGTCATGAATAATTTCAGGGTCCTAAAGACAGGCGCTTGCCCCTGAAACAAGCGGTGGGTTTTGCGGATTCAATTCTGACTCAGGTGTGTCATTTTGCAATTTATCATTGCCCGAATTTGTGGATAAATCTTAAACCAATTACCTGTATTATCTTCTTTTAAAGAGTAACAAACTAGTTTTTGGGGGAATAAGCGAGAGTTTGCGGCGTCTAAGTTAGGACATCATTAGCTAAAAATAAGACTGGAGCATGCAGGGAAGGTGCAATTTGAAAAGAAGTATCCGTATGAAAGTCAAGGAAGATTTATTTTATCAACAATGTACCAGCTTAAGTCATTTCCTCAATTCGTTTGTGCCATGAAACAATAACATCGGAATTCGTCCAAAGTCTGCGGCTGACTTTTATTTTCCTTCTTTGTGTTTTTTCCATCAACGCAAAATCTATCTATTCGGAATACTGAATAACAATACTGAATCTATTTAATAAAAATATCCTTTTCCACGTCTGAAATAGTGCATCAAAAAATTTCAGATTTAATAAAAACGTAAAAATATATACGTTATTCTCGAAACAACTTTAGTTTACATTCCAAAATCCTTGAATGATTTATAAATAATGTGGTATTAATAGAGTGACCGTAGTGGTATATATTTAATTGAGAACTACACATTAGAAGCCGATTTATTGTAACACCGGTAGTGTGTTACTTGCAGATCGGGCATGGAGTGTTTTTAATACACCAGAAACGAGTAAATACAGCGGGGGACAAAATAAAACAACACGTTGATTAAATCGCCAGATTCCACCTTTCTAGACCACGTACAATTACGGAAATTGGACTATACATAAACAATAGAGTAAAAAGGGTAATCATATACCTTAAACCAACAAATAATTAATAGAAAAATATATAGGAACATGTAAAATAAATTCGTGAACAAAAGTTTACAATAACCGATATTTTTCTCGATATTGTACATGAAAATTATTGTGGGATTATTTCAGAATGTACTAATACATTCTACTATTTGGCGACCGAACTTTCGTCAGCATTCATCTCCAATAACGTGACATTGGTGGAGCAGTTCTCGTTCTGAAAGGTCGTAAGCATGTACAAAAATAATGACATCAGTCAATACCTTCGCGAACGTATTGTGGAGCTCCATAATGAAGGTCCGGGATTTCGGACGATATGAGCACAACTGTTTGTTCCTATAGCCTCGGTTGGAACCATAATAGGCAAGTAGAAATGCTGAGTTTAGAAAAACACGACTCTGAGTTTGGCTCGAACTGGCCGTCCACGGAAGACTAACGACAGTGCTGCTCGAAAATTGGTCCGAATAGTAGTGCAGAGGCCTCAAGCTACTCGTAAAGAATTGTAAGATAATCTCAAGGCATCAGGGATCGAAGTCAGCAAACACACGATCAGCAGGGCACAACGCCGTGAAGGTCTTCGCTCCCGCACCCTTCGCAGGGCGCCTCTTCTCCAGAAAAGACACAGGCTGAAGTATGGCTGAACTGGAAGTGCGCCAGACTGAAGTATGCCAATGATTATTTGAACAAGCCAGCAGCGTTTTGGAACTCTGTACTCTGGTCAGATGAAACCAAAATCGAACTATTTGGGAGAGACAGCACAAACCATGTTTGGAGGGAACAAAACGAAGAGTATAAACCAAAGTGCTCCACACCCAGTGTTAAGTTGGAGGTGCCTCAATCATGGTGTGGGGATTTTTCAGCTCATCAGGGGTAGGAAAACTTCACATCATTGAAGGAACCATGAATGACAGGTAGTATCGTGAAAATATTGGAAGAGCAACTCCTACTTCCCGCTCGTTTGTTAAAATTGAAATGAGGATGGACTTCCAACCAGACAACGATCCTAAGCATACTGCAAATGAAAGCAAAGAATGGCTGAGAATGAAGAGGGTAAACATTTCAGAATGCCAAGTCAATCCCCGGACATGAATCCGATCGAAAACTTGTGTAGGAAATGGAAATTGAAGATTCAGAAGGGAGGTCCCCAGAACATCACTGAACTCAAAAAAATTTGAATTGAAGAATGGAATAAGATTACACCCGAAACTTTTAAAAGGCTGGTAGTGGACGACTCTAAACGTTTCGAAGCCGTAATTAATAACAACGGTCATGTAACGACGTATTACTGTATGTATATCTTGGAATGTGAGGTTAACTTTCGTTCACGTATATATTATACATGTTCCTATACATTTTCTCTGTTGAATGTTTGTGGGCTTTAAATATCTTAACCTTTAAATACTATTGTTTATCTAGAGTTCAATTTTCGTAATTGTACAGGGTCTAGATATATGGAATCTAGCGATTTAATCAACGTGTTGTATTATTTCCCCCTCCCCCCCTCCCACAAACTCCACGCGCCCACATGTAATCGGGCTGTGTACAACCATGCACCTACTTAAGTACGTGTAGCGAGTTTCTGAACGAGGCGACGTAGAAAAAATCTACTTGGGAAGGGAGGAACTCAAAATCAAAAATAAAGGTACTAATTATTCTGTACTATAGATGAAAAGCACAAAGTCTTTATTTTCGTTTCATTTTGATTGAATACTCTATAATAATATCTCCACGCAGTCTCGTAAACAAATTTGTTGGTAACATGCAGCTTTCTGAAGATGTTTCATCTTTCCACCTAGAAATTTTTCTATAGAGTCATCGAACCAAAATAATCATTGCAAGTTTGTTCAGTGAGTTCATCTGAAATTCCAGTATTGTTCATAATAACTTGGTATTGGTTGAAATCACTACTATTCTACCCAGTTAATTTCATCCATGACACGGCAAAACCTTACAATTCATTCACCTGTACTCGCTAATTTAATTATTATCATTTTTCATTCCAACTTCAGCCTGTTAATATCATTGCAGTGCTGTTAGTCTTGTACGGATCATTTTTACACACGTGCCAACATAATTCATCGATGATATCGTGAATAAAGATTGACAGATTCAAAATCAATGAAAGAAATAAAATCGCTAATGGCTCTAAAACTGTTTTGATTCAGTATGAACCGCAGCTAGGAGAAGTTCAAAGTGATATCTAGTATTCTAATGGTACTACCAGTAGAGTAACTGCACTATCAATAACAACTTCAAGTATCTGCGTGTAACAATTAAAATAAAACAGTTCAGATCAATTGAATTGTAAAATTCTTCTCCCACATAGAAGCCTGAAATTTGAGGTAATGATGCAACGAATATCAGTGACAGATATTTCGTAGGCGTTTTCCTTATTCGGACGTCAGTTGATAGTTATTTTAGCGAGTCCTGGTCGGGCTTCACCTTTTTTTTATAACGTCGCTGTCTTAGGGGTTGATCTCGGAGAGGCCGTATGTTCTAAGGCTTAATATTCCATGGGAATCTTCCTGATCTTCAGGGATAAAAGAGAAGTCAGTTGCTGACTGATTATTTATTAAGGCGAGGGTTTTTCAAATTATTCTGTTCGCTGCGATAACTTCCAATTTTCTTCAGAGTTTCAGGTGGCTGCGGCTAAGTAGCGAAATTTCGAGCTGAGCTAAAAGCTTTGAGCAAATTTCAAGCTTTGAATTTCTGAGCTGACAAAACAAGCTTTGAACCAATTTCAAGCAAACGAAAATTTGAAGTTGGTGACGGAAGTATGTTTTGCAAGTATCTGTGATACGCGAGCTCAGTTCATTTTAGGGAAGCATTATTTTCCCTCCCATGAAATTACAAAGGCACTAGTCGACATATCTTGGCGATAGCCAAACAATCAGTTAAACGTATTTATCTGATCGCGAACATAATTAAGTCATACATCAATTATAACAGCTCTCTGAACTGCCATCCGCACCAGAAAACATTTGCATAATAACTTCAAAAGAATGTAAATGAAAGTCTAGTTTTTAATTCAAAAGTTATGAAAGGATTTACTACGAAACAACTTTAAAATGATAAATGTAGAAGTTTTGAAATTAATCCCACAAAATAAATGAATAGTTCTCCAGTTACAGACGAGTTAATTAAATGCCCTTCCAGGAGACCCACCAAATATGACTTTCAAAACAGCGAAAGTTCTCGCATTTATACAGAGAAAAGCACAAGTAAATGAACAGTACTTTAGCTTGGCGCGCTTCAAATGTCACTGCTTAGATCTCACCACAAATGACGTTGCTTATACAGTAAGTTTAAGTATTGTGAAAAAAGAACAAATGAACTGTACTTCCTTTTTGTTCAACTCAAATGCCCTTTTCTAAGGTTCCCCACAAATGACTTCCAAATAAAGTTCACGTATCATCTCAAAGAACCACACAAATTATTGAAAAGTACTTCAGTTTGCAACCCTCATTTGTCCTTGTCTAAAACTCCGTACAAATGACTTTAAATCAAAGTTCACGTATCATCTCAAAGGAAACACAAATTAATGAAAAGTACATCAGTTTGTGCCCCTCACACGCCCTTTTCTAGGACTCCGCGCAAATGACTTTCAAGGCGAACGACCCAAAAACTGAAGCCACGGCCAAGCAAAAGGGGGCACGCGCACCTCGCTCGCGAATGAGGTCGAGCAAGTCGGGTTGGCCAGTCTGTGTTGTTTTCCCTGCGGCCTCGTAAAGCTGATCCCTGGTCTCGCCCGTTAGCAATTTTGGCACGTGCCGCACCTAATGAGATAAAAAGTTCCTCATAAGATTTTCATGCTGTTGTTGCAATAGAACGGGACCGCCTACCCATCACTCAGCGTAGGGCAAATTGAAAGCATTGGCCAGCTTCCAGAATTTCAGGCCCTTCGAGCGTTTTTTTTCGTTCGTGTCGATATTATTTACGTTTACTTTTTGACGTTCATGGCATCAGCAAAGAACTAAAAATTCTCGAGGTGGCTTTCTCCGTTGTTGACCTCGTCGCCTTTAAGATAAGGATGAATGGTAGACAGAGCGGGTCAATGAACTTCTGTTCAGGCGGAAAAAAGTCAATGGAAGATTGCATTTCCTCTTCATTAAAAATTTTTCACGCGCAAATTTTTCTTCCAAATAATTTATATCATTTTGTCCTGTTATTTGTGGTGAAAGTTAACGAATAGTTTATAAATTCCTTGAATATCAGTACTTAAGCCTCCTTCGTACATCTTACACTTGGTTAAGATGTCAGAACTTTCATCCTCATGAATGTTTAGTACAATGTTTTTGAACAAACCGCACATCAATTTTAGATAAAAATTGTAAATAGTGAATGCTAAAAACATTTTTGTAGTGGTCCTGCGAAGTGAAAATACCTGATGAGAGTATATCGAACCTGTAGACAGGAAGTGTTGCCTGCATGTGTTGCCTCATGCTGGAAAGACACGGAAAGAGACTGGAACTCTCACTGGAATGAGAGTTCTGTTGGCAATCACCACACACGCCCATACACACACACACTCGTACCACACACTCACCCATGTGGAGTCTCTACCTTAACACACACACAACACACACACACTCGCACAGGAAGTTTCAACCGCAACACACACAACAAACACGCATAACACACACACACACTGGGGGAGTTTCACCTCAAAACACACGCACACACACTCACACATAGGGGTTCTAGTAGAATTTCTAGCCAAGTCTCAGGAACTCGCGCCTTACCCGGAAAGACGTGCAGTATACCATGCGTGATGGCCACCGAGACAGCGTGGGTATGTTTGCGAAGGGGGAAAGTATTGGGTGGTGCTCATCGATCGTCAGCAGAGGGCAGTCTGATGCAGTCGCCACTCAGAAAAGCATTACCCGCATAAAATAGAGTAATTATTGGGACTAATTTACCTGATGGTCAGCCCTGAAGTTTTAGTCACAACACAGCTTTGTTCCTTGTCTTGTAGATATAAGTGTGTAGGACGTGCTATTGATATGATCTCACTAACATTTTCTTCGCCAATTCACTGTGCAGTCAAAGATTATTAAACTCATTTCACCAAAATCACAGTTTTATAAATCTTTCATGGCAACAGGCAACAAGAGGTGAAATGTAAATTTTATTCGTCTGGGTTTGTTTACAATTTGGCAAGGGATGTCTATGAAGGAAAATGAAAAGAGCTGGTGATGTGAAGCAAAATAGCTAATATAACGAAGTTAACTATAAGACAGCCAAAAATTCTGCTAAAAAAGGGTTCTGGAACATAATTGACGGTATTACGAAGTTAATGACGTAGTCAGAAATTAAAAACTCAGAATGAACTCTTCGCTTTTTGATGCAATGTTCTTCATTAATTTCTGCAGTGCTTATAGACTACATTTGAAAGATTTAGGGGGATTTCTCACGACTTGAGAACTTCTGAGGTAAGTTCAAGGTTGTGAGGTCACGTAACCATTCCGTCCCTTCTTGTTAGAATCCCGTATTAATATTTATGATAAATTCAACAGCAAGTTGAGAAATTACTCACGAAATCGAACGTACTTTCATGGAAATTTCATTCCTCTCACTATTTGTTGTTTATTGCATCTAAATTTAGTTCAGCCTTTTCACGTGATGATCCTCGGCTGCTAAGTCAAGTAAAGCTTTGATTCGTTCACTTTGATTGAAGACTGCGGCTCAAATATATGCTGGAGACGAAACCAGTTTCCAGAAGCCGCCTACGCTCCGCCGCGCTGCAACATTTGGACACGAGCCAAAGTTTGGGTTCATTCACAGCTGCTGCTCCAAGCTCTGCCGAGATCGGCTCCATGTTCACAAGTAAACAAGTTTCCTAATAAACGGGCTAAAAATATCCAGGCTCCTCTAGTCTCGGGTGAGCTAGCCATTCATCAACTGGAGACTGCCTCAAGTTTAAAAACATTGACATCTGAAAAATCACTAAAAATGTCTTAATGTTCTTTGTATGAAAACATTAACATTGGAATAACCGTTAAGTCATTTAAAATGTTCTAGTGTACTTTCTGTGAAAAATCTTGACTTCTAAATAATCATTCAAAATATCCTAGTGTACGTAGAGTGAAAACCAGTGACTTTGAAATAACCATCCAAATGGCTTTAGGTACTGTTCGAGTTTGCATGTCATTTACTGTTTTGAGTTAATTGCTGTCATCAGCGTCAGGAATGTGATTTGTTTGTCAGTTTTTGGATGTCTCATTTACAGAAAACTGTTTCGTAATCTACATTGAAAAGAGCACAACACTTTCTTCTAAATTGTGCGTATTTCGTGCAAAATGAAGTCATTCAAGAGGTGAATGTCACTAATTTTAACACAAGCTACAAGTTAGTTTCTTTTATGTTGCAGTCTACGGAATGGAAATTCAGTTTGAAAAATCAAGGATACGCGCGACGAAATTTTGAGATATAAAACAGAAGTTTGGTTTCGTGTTCATGCGCCACGAATGTCAGAGCGATAACGAGGCTTTATTTCAAAATAAGACTTACTCTCCCCCTCCTAGAAGTACAAATTAGAGTTGCAAACACAACTTGATTAATGAAATCATTAAGTTTATTTCATGACATTATTAAGGAAATTCAAACGCGTACGCTGGATGATGTGTATCACCAATATGGAAGTTCGTCAGCCTTTAATCTGTGTTATAATCTTTGTAAAAAGGCTAACTTGAATAAATGAAAGCAGAAACTGCAGTAAACGAAGGCCATAGCACAGCAGCCAGGCGTAATCACACAATCTCGCAGCTAAACGCGGTCAACTTTGTTAGCAAAATATTAAAGTAACTTAATTGTAAATTACCTACTTTATAGTAAAAAAATCCATTAATATACACACATGCAGCATTGGGTCTAAGCCCATCAGTTGATGTATGGGAATTCTAACACAACAGGAAACAGTGTTCTATTCTCCACTTGGTTCGGGCAGCCTGAAATGACCATTGAAATTTAAAAAAAACCTTGAACAGTCGAAATATCTGTAACTTTCATCCCTAACTTGTAAGAAATTAATTAAGTCGAAGTTCCTGAATCAAAGAATATAATTCTCTGGAAATCACGCATTCTTTTCGAAAACTTTCATGAAACAAGTTCTGTAATTAATTTTGAATTCTTCGTCGAACGTCTCCATTACAAATAAAAAGTAATAAACTGATTGATCAACCGAAGAAGAAATACATGCAGCCATTAGAGTCTCTTGAAAAAGTTTCAGCTCTTGATATCACCCAAGAAATGTTTCTTTCAAAAACATGCTACAACGTAGTGCTCTAAGGTCGCAACTTCGAAGGAAAAATTCTGCAAATTTGAAACGACCTTACCGCATGTATTTGTGACAGAATTATGACACAATGTTTTTGATAGAAATCAGATCATGAAGTTCAGAAGTTTTTCTCTATGAATACCAGTACTTAAGGTCTATCAGTCATGAAGATCGAGGAACATTTGCGAAGTCACAACGACTCATCAGTGTCACACTCGGCACGTGACTTCTGTACAATGACTTGCAGAAGGTGCATGAAGGTTGTCTTTAATAAGAATTTGGTCTTGGAATGAGTATTTAGATTTTTCTTCTCCACAGTGCGTGTCTTTGACAACTACACAACAGTTTCAGGGACTTTTTTGAACTTGTTTCCATAACTGTTTAATTGATAAAACACATTTCGACAAGCGCCTAGATGCTTAAACAAGTTTACTCCCGAAGGATCTGCACCATGTCGATTTATTCCTTTATTCCATGAATACTAAAAATAAATTTACGAGGCTCACAATTGTTAACAATGAGCTTAATCCATGTTTAGTGTAAGATAATTAATACGAAATCCTTGATTAACAATGAAACGTTGAAGTCTGCCACTAGTGGAACAGTTTCTCCGCTGCCCAGTAAATAATGTGTTTCCTTACGAAATAAAGCCAGGGAGAAATCGACTGTAGACAAGATACGCTTTCTTCGACAAGCGAAGATTCCTTGTCGAAGTCTGTCACTAGTACAGTGGTATTTTAGTGTCGAAAAGGTCTGTTGTAAGATAAAACTTGTTTTAGTTCTTCGAAGGTTCTCTCTCAAGATTAATTGCGTTATTTTTTTTACAAATTTTGACTAAGAAAATAATAGCGAGGAATAAGGCTTTGAGACTTAACATTTTATGCTAATAGCTTAACTGTTAAAATTGAACGTTTCGACTCGATGAGTTATTCTCAACAAAAGTGATCTGGAAAAAAAATGAAATATATACATATTGAAAATTCCAAAAAATCAACGTAAAAGTAAGGAAAAAAACAAGTAAAACTAAATCAAAACCCTAACCTATTTGCAATGGAAAAGCGGATTGGGAGTCATTTAAAAAAGGCTTTCGTTGTAAAATATAAAGAGATTCTAAAATGCGAAGATCAACGGGGTTTGAAGCAGCGGCTAAAATGTTAAAGTCATCTAATTTTATTGGGAGATTACACTTTTCAGCATGGATACGTATGGCTGAGTGAGAAGGAGCAGCAAGAGGACGGTTAGTACGATAGCATCTGCCGGCATGCTCTGCAACGCGAAAATGCAAGGCTCTAGTGGTAGAACCCACATACTCTGACGCACACTGTGCGCAACTGTGTTGATTAATTGCAGAAGAGCAAGTGCTTTTTTTTATGCTTTGAATCAAAATCATTATTAAGATTATGGTTAACATGTCATTCAGTGTTCACAATGGTCTTCAAGATTTAAGTTTTGTTTCAAATTTACAGAGAGTTTTTCAAAAGATCCGTTTTAAATTGGATAATCTTAAGGAGCAATATACAGGGTGTCCGACACTTTTGTTGCCAAACTGTAACATAAGGTAGCGATCGTCGAAATGAACACTTTTTATTCTATTAAGGTATGGTCTAAAATGCTTAGTTAAAAGTTCTGGATATTCCATCCTGAATTACATAAGCAAGCTTTGTTTTTTTCATTGCTAACTTACCAGCAATTTTACTATCTGGGAAAGCGTGTTTGCACATATCAAGAACATGATCTGCGTGTACAAAAGGAATGTTGTGTTCGGAAAAGAAGCTAGCAACAATTAACTAACTTTTTGCCACTTGGTCATCATCATTTGGCCCTTTCTGTTTGAAGTTCCTTTTCATCCGATATTCTGAGTGCTCCTCGATATCAACGACAAAGATTAGTTTCTTTACTGTTAGTACTTCTTCGGCTGCAAATGTATCACCGGCAATGGAGGGAGTATCCAATGCTGAATTAGCGGATATGCACCTAGTATATGGTGCAGCAAATGGAAATTCTAGGGAGGCTCTTCGAATTTACGCAGAAAGGCATCCTAACAGACATGTTCCATCGCGTCAAACATTCACACCCATACACCGGGGATTACGTAAATACGGATCATTTCACAGACCACGACCTGAAGGAAGACGCCAAAGGAGAGTAGCAGATCCAGACAAGGTGGAAGATGTCTTAGAATATTTTCGAAACAATCCTACTTCAAGCACTCGTTCTTGTGCACGTGCTTTACATTTAAGCAAAACTACTGTGTGGCAAGTATTACATAACAGTGGTCAACATCCATTTCACTTGCACCGTGTGCAGGAATTGCACGGTGAAGATTTCGAACGTCGTGTTGAATTTGTGATGTGGTTTCAACAGAAAACAGATCAACAACCTCGTTTCTCGTCACGAGTCTTATTCACAGACGAAGCGTCATTTACTGGAGAAGGAATACTTAATCTCCATAACCTGCACATGTGGTCTGGCAACAATCCACATGTTACACGACAATGTCGACATCAGGTTAGATTCGTCGTAAATGTTTGGGCAGGAATTTTTGGTGACCATCTGATTGGGCCATGCATTTTACCAGAGAGACTACCCATTACATTTTTCTTAATGAAGTATTGCCTGAACTACTGGAAAATGTACCTTTAGCTGACATCAGAAGAATGTATTTTCAACATGATGGTGCTCCTGCCCACTTTGCGGTTGCTGTTAGGCAATTATTAGATGCCCGATGTCCCAATCGCTGGATAAGCCTTGGCGGTCCCTTCGCGTGGCCACCAAGATCTCCTGATATTACGCCCCTAGATTACTTTTTCTGGGGGCATATGAAACGTTTAGTGTATGAAACACCGATTCAATCCGAAGAGGACCTGATGGGTAGGATTGTTGAAGCCTCGGAAAGGATTCGTGAAACTCCTGGTGTCTGTGCTCGCGTCCGCCAATCATTGGAGAGGCGTTTGAACGCCTGCATCGAAACAAATGAGCGGCATTTTGAACAATTTTTGTAAACATGTAACCTAGTTCACGGTTTCGTTTGTTGTGCTCATAATAATTACTGTCGAAAATGCTTTTTCCTTATCACAACATTAAAAAGTTATTGTTAATTAATAATAATAAATTTTGTTAATTAGATTAGGTTGCACAACACGGCAAAGCTTTAAAATGAAGGTTATAGCGAAGACAATAGACTTAAAATACATCTCTATTAAAATTAGAACGTTTCGATCATCTAGATCATCATCAGCTAAAGTCTGAAATATAAGAAATGACAAATTTAGACCGGCAATAAAAACCATTCAGTAAGTGATGTCATAATATGTACACAAATTAAAAAAAATGAAATTACGTTATACCTATTTTCAATGGATAGGATGACTGCATGCCATTAAGGTTGGGTTTCAATTTGCTAATAAAGAGGGATTCAAGAATGCGTAAATTAAAACACGAACCTGCAGAACCTGATATTGAAAAATTTTCAAGTGAGATAGTTGCATTGCATTTTTCAGCATGGATTCTAATAGCTGAATG
>JACJUY010000398.1:34610-61063 GCA_014220935.1 Platorchestia sp. MABIK
AGAGGATCGAAACGTTCTAATTTTAATAGAGATGTATTTTAAGTCTATTGTCTTCGCTATAACCTTCATAATAATAAATGTTTCACATACTTGCCTAACTTCTCATTTCGTATCCTTGCCATTGATGTGCCGCAGTTTCCCGCCTTGGATTCGTCTCCGCAAGAGAGTGTCCGAATTATTTTTAATAACTGTCCAACTTCAAATCCTGGTATCTCATTAACTAAGTATTTTAGGCCATACCTTAATAGAATAAAAAGTGTTCATTTCGACGATCGCTACCTTATGTTGAAGTTTGGCAACAAAAGTGTCGGACACCCTGTATATAAAACCAATTAATACTATTTCTAATTCCAGATTTTGTTTTGTGGTTTGTCTGGTACGCCTAGTTCTAATTATTACGTGGATTACAATCACTTATTCTGTGAAAACTACACACGTTTGAAATTGTATGGAATTTTAAGATCTATGGTGGAATACTTTTTTAGTGAATCCCAAATTGTTCCAACTCGGGAAACACTTTCCATCTCTGAACGTTCTTGCCAGGAAGTGAGATTAATAGGGGCAAAAACATTCAAACCTTTACTGTTAAGCAAAATAAAAATACCAGAGCTATAAAAAGGTGTAGACCATAATATTTATTGAGTCATTTGGTCGAAAGCTCATCGTTTTCACTCTCTTTATTTTACAGGCGAAATTTCAGCTACAAACACAGCTGTATTTGGCATTACAACTCGACTGAATTTAACCGTTGTGATTACAAACACAACGTGTTTTATTTTTGAACTGAGGTTGGATCAGAAGCTGGAACGCTTTCTCTGAAGTAAATGTGATTTATTTTCATGGATTTTTCTTCGCTTTCAGGTTTCTGATCGCAAACATTCCGAGGGAAAATTTGTGAAGTTTTGCGGAATTTTGTTTTAATTGCAGTTTAACACTTCATGTTTGGATTAGTGTGTATAGGGAATGTGAGTGATCTTATGCTCTTTGAATTTTTTCGAAACTTTGATAAAGTGTAGTTTTCAAGGCACTCAGCAATTCAGTAGCTCAGCAAGGGGGGCCACAGGAGCCATGCCCCCCCCCCCCCACACACACAAAAAAAAAATGTTGAGCTGGGGGGCCAGTTTCAGTTGCTATTTCAAGTAAAAGAATAAAAAGATTGCCTATAATTAATGTCTGCCACCAACCCTCTCCGAAATTATTTGGTGGGTATTCTGGCCCCGTACGAAATTTTCGGCTGGCTGCTCCACTGCTCTGAATGAAATGAAGCACAGCAACTGGAAGCTAAATTTTGCAATATTTATTGGTGAACGGTGTGCTCAAAGAACACTTGCAGCTCATTTTCTCAGTCGCGTCCACATGGAAATAAAATCAATGAAGTTTCTCAACTCTCAACTTTGATAGTTTGCAGTCTATCAGTGATTTTGAAGTCTCAGAAATGATTTTGGGGAAATTTTTTTCAGTGATTTTGCAGTGAAAATTTCTTTCACTTTCAGTGAAAATTTCGTCGAGTGTAACAGAACACGACTGAACGCTCAACTGTCGCATTTCAAATATCAACAACGATAGATCCGTCCGTTGCATGCGAATGGTCGATGTCACTAAAGAACAAACAACGATTTAAACGAAGATGTTTTACCCAGTATCTGATTTATTTTAGATGTTGGCCCAAAGTTACATTCGGATGGAAAAATAATGATAAAAATGAAATCACGCGCCAAGAATAGTACTTATGATACGATGCATAAGTAAAAGAAATATCATATATGTTAGTAGGATTATTCACCACTGAATTACGAGAAATTCGACGGAATGTGAATGAGTGAAATCTATTCATTATTTTACTTGACACAGAGTAACTGTTTAGGTAATACAATATATTTCCTATTGGCAACGTTGGTTAACCACACATTTTTTTGAACGAATATCTATGGAACCCTCATTCGAGACTCGAGAATAAATAAGATCATCTTTTATATTGACTCTTGCAGTCTACCCAATTTCCCATGCCATTTCCAGCTCACACAAATGATGCCCTAAAGGCGCCATTGTAGTTTCTTTCATGCCGGGCGTGAGGCGGGCGAGATGCCAGGAGGAGAGAACCGAAATGGAATTTAAACATATTTATTCAGAAAAGTAGTCGTATATTTATAATCGCTTCGAGTTGAGTACATTGAGACAAAGTTTCTGTAATACTACAACTCAATAGAACTATTTTCACGTACTATTTATATAAAAACCTGAATAAATTTCCAATAAATACATCACTTTCGAGAAAAACATTTTACAGCCGTAAAATTTCTCCCGTGACACCACTCAGATTATACTATTCGATAACAAATGATTAATGTGAAAAGTATCAACAAAAACCTACTCAAACAACATAATTTAAGGCTTCTTAGAATATATTTCTGTAGGAACTGAAAACATTTATTCAATGGTTATAACAGCCTACA
Source organism: Platorchestia sp. MABIK (assembly GCA_014220935.1). NCBI lineage: Eukaryota > Metazoa > Arthropoda > Malacostraca > Amphipoda > Talitridae > Platorchestia > Platorchestia sp. MABIK. Next base: position 37,064 of record JACJUY010000398.1, read on the forward strand.
AAGGATCATTAAACGCTGCGGCTTGGCAATAGCACTATGTGGAGCATAACAAATGTGCGGTAATCAATGGCACATTTTGTCTGAAGCCTCTAATGACTAATCATGACACATACTTCATCCAAAATTGTGGATCAAATACAGCAGCAAATTCCGTGATGGAAAAATGAGGTGTTACGGAAGAAGTTAACTCTCGTCCACACGCGTGAAGTCACGAGTGTGAAATGAACGCAAAGATCCCAGTATTTTGGCTCCAAGAACTCTAAGGTGAACACAGGAAGACTAGTGCCACGGTCATGCCGTGGTGATGTATATACAAACTGAAGCCGTTCCTTCTCTGCAGCCTACGCAACGAAGCTCTGTATGTACAGCTCAACTAAATTACATTGAGCGCTCAGTTGCATCAAACAAATGGATGAGAACGTATAAAGGAGGTTCAATTGAACGAACAAAATGTATAAAACAGTACAGTATTTTCAAACAATAATTGTAAAACTTAACGCTTCATAATTTTATCATTTTCGTGCAATAGTTATTGAACTCCTCTCTCAAACTTTCAATTCAGCGCTAGACTTCAGTTCTGATGAATTGGAGTACAGTTTGATGCGTTGAGAACAAATTCGCTGAGGATAATTAATCCAACTTAAGTTTCTGTTTTTAATGCTCAAAAAAGCACCGTTATCCAGTGGGAAACCCAAAGGAAAACACTAGAAGATGAGAAAGGTAAGTATTCTGCAGGGAATTATTCATACGACATTATTTTACACCACAACGGTACCTGCAACATAGAGTGAATAAATTGTCTGCTTCTCCCATCAACCGTCAGGGGTGGAAATATGTGTCAGGTGTTCATATTCATATGCTTGTATTTCAGACATTATTTGCATAGGCATTTAATATTAACATTTTGTATGAAACAAACGTCGTTTCACACTTGAATTTTCAGCTGCACGACAAAAAATCCCCTGCTTAACCCATGAGTTTGAAACCTTTTCAAATACTAGGATGTTTTATATATCTAACAAACGTCAGCCATAACTGTTGGGTGAAATTTCTCAATTTAATATATTAAAAAAATAAAAAAACTACATGCACGATAATATTAGCTATGGTGCCAAAAATCTGAAACAGGCGCTCTGAAATAACTTACCGATTCAATGATACAATCAAGTTTTCTACAACAGCATCTGTGCTAACAAAATTGTTTGTTTGACTAAATATAAACATTTGGAGAGAGTTTCACAACAAAAATTGCATAATCAATTGCCCACAATGGTTTTTGGACATCATTGTTCACAGACTGCAATATCCTCGTTCGGTTTTGTCTAAATGAAGATTCTTTATGTCACCGAACACGTTCCGTGCCGGACGATCTCCGTGAAAAGAATGAGTCTACAGAATTGGACCTGGAGGTAAAGGCTCTTCAAGTCATGTTCTGTATTTGCAGTACTTTGCTATTTTCATTTGAAAGGTAGTTTCTTAGTAAAGTTCCTGAGTGAAGTAACGTATTTCATTCTCAGGTGGGTCTGTGCCAAAAGAGGTCCGACTGCCCATAATATGTTATACCTGACCTGCTGACAATCGTGAACATGGAATTACTCTGAAACTGCAACATGAACTGCATTCTTAAATAGAATTTCCTCAAGATAACCTCGGCTTTGTTGCTTGCGAGAGATCAATCTTCACCTAAAAATAATTGCTGACATCGAATCATAGCTTGTGTCAGGTAAAATAGGAAATTAATTCTGAAAAATGCAAGTTGCAAATCCCACAACAAGTAATATCAGCAGAACTAATAAGCCGCCATTAACTTAGAACCACATCCTGAATAGCTCACAAACCGATGCAAACCTCGTTTGACTTGAAGTAAACCCCAGATCTCACTGACATAAAATCGACCTAAAAGACGATAAACAGAAGCAAAAAACGAGCCAACGCTCAAGTCTCCCACCACGAATTTATATGGTGAAGATCTCGTCCTGAGGCACACCGCTTATGCCTCTTGAAGACAAATCAAAATGCACAACATTTCACACTCAAGCAAGAAGATACGTCATAATGAGTTGCTGGCCTCTGTGAACCCTAGCTACAGTAAACCAAATCGCTTTGACGTGTGTATAAATTTTGATGCGACAGCTATAATGAAACACGGACACGAAGAAGAAAGTATGAAAACCAATACCACATTGAGGCAACCCTCTGATCACGAGGTCCCACCACGGTCAAGCAAATGTCACAATGAAACACACGTCACAATCAATTTACGACTTTATCAAGCTCAAGACAGAATCAGGCCCCTACGAGCCCCTGCCCGAATGAAGCACAGGACACAATGGAGCACAGAACACAATGAAGGACAGGACACAATGATGGACAGGACACAATGGAGCACAGGACACAATATAATATAGGACAAATGAAGTACAGGGCACAACGAAACACAGGACACAATACAGCACAGGGCCCAAAGAAGCACACCACACAATGTAGCACAGGACACAACAACACAGCACCACTACACCCTCGTCTCATAAGACGACTGCCGCGAGAGCGACGCAGGCTTCGTGGCGATGGTGGGTCCGAAGGCGCTGGTGCGGCCCTGCAGTCGCCGCATCACGGGCGGCACGTTGCTGGTGCTGTTCAGGGAGGTGTTCTGCGGCACAGCGTCGGTTTGGTCAGGCAAGTGCGGAAGTAACTCAGCTCGGTTGGGACTTAATAAGAAGTTATGAATTTTGCGTTGGAACTTAGTTCGCTCTGAATTTCACGTTGGAACTTAGTGAGCTGTAAATTTCAGTTTTCATTGAAGTGCGGGAGTAATTGAGCTCTGTTAGGACTGAACCAGTCATGAATTTTGCGTTGGAACTTAGCACGCTGTGAATTTCCCGTCGGATGTTAGCACGCAGTGAATTTCAGAGTCTTCAGTAACGTGCGTTTTTGCGCTCATTTGGAACCTGGAAATTGTGAATTTCAAAGTCTTCAGTGAAGTGCGTTATTGCACTCGGGTAGAACTTTGCACGCTTTGAATTTAAAATAAGAAATTCGCACGCTTTAAATTTAAGTATCTTCAAAAGAATACGCGAGTAATTTTGCTCTGATGAGACTTGACACGCTACGAATTTTGCGTTGGAAGTCAGGGCGCTGTGAATTTCAGGGTCTTTAGTAAGGCGTAATTTTGCTCTTTTGGGATTTTTGGCTGTAAATTAACACGCAATTAATTTCAGTATCTTCGGTAATGAAGTGCGAAATTTCAACGCGCTACCTTGTATAAATTTGAAATAATTGGCTTTTAATGTCCAGTTTCTCAATTAAAACATCAGACTTTAATCCAGTGTGTCGGGAATCTGGTGTGTAAAATTATTTGTTGATAATTCCTGAACCTCTGCTAAAATACCCGCATCAATAAACTACGTTGTTACCGTATGCTTAAAAAATTACAAGAAACTGAATTCTAGTCCCATAGTGAAACATCTGCCTAAATTTGCTGATATATAAATTTTAAATGGAAAAGTATTAAAAATGTTTGTTTAATTAATAAAGACAAGAAATCAAAAATTTGATTGAAATTCTACATGAAATTTTACTGAACCAACTTTCAAAGTTAAATTTAATAGAGCTAAGTCAATTTAAAGTTCTTTCGAATAATAAATCAATGATGTTGCCACCTCCAGTAAAAAAGCTACATAAATTGAGCATGTTGAGATTATCAACTCTGGGTAAAATTAAATTTTACATTCAGAGAACTAAAAATGCATTCCCTTAGCTCACATTACAGTCGCTGATTACGAAATAATTAAACATCAGCCTCAATTGTTAAGAACTAAATAAATTGCTAAAAAATAATTAAAGAAGGAATGTAAATGAACAAATAACAGTTCTCAGCTTGAATTGCTAAGAAATAAAGAAATTACTCAGAAAAAATAAATCAAGAAAGGGTATAAATGAACTAATAATGTCATTTCCTTGGTGTTGAATCATATTCAAAGTAAATTTGGCGTTGAAAAATTGTTAAGCGGGGATAATCTCCCAACTAAATGTATCATTAATACTTCTTAAACACAGTGGAAATTTTTAATTGCGATTATGTGTTTCGGATATACCTCAGCATACTCTTCACATGCATGCTCCTGGGCACTCACAACCCAACCTAAACTTAGGCATCGTCCTTAAAATAAAATAAAGCAATCCTTCAAGCTCTGCCGTAAAAGCGTTAACAAAGTAGCCTGCTATTTAGTTGCGGACGCCACTCCGTGAAATCCAGCGGAGACAAATTAGGTGTTTATTATTAATTCAGAATTTTTGAATTGAGTTTGAGCTAATGAAGAAAACACAACAACATCAGCATACTTCAAAGCATCGCCACTCATTAGAAAAAAAAACATGAAATAAGAAGAGGATCACTTTGTCCCATCAAGTAAATAGAAAAATGAGAATTCAACACAATTCCCACACTCAACATTGTTGAACAGCTATTGTTATAATCTATAATATAATCAATTGTTTTCCAGACAACCACAACAAATTTTAGCAAGCGAAAAATCTTCCAAATTCGTCACACTTTCACAATCAGGTAGGTATTTTTCAGTTCATAAATCTAAAGAACTGATCGTACAATTTTTTCTGCACATAATAAAACGCTACAACTACATGTTTCCTGATAAAAACCAATGTTAGGTAAAAACAGTATATTAATCACGTTTCTGAACTCGGAAAAAGCAAAATCAATGCTGCAAATGAACACAATGATAAAATTCAAACGTCGGTTGCGGACGGTAACATTTAGAATTCTAAGTCGTTGCTAGGAGTTCCTGGTCATGGCTTCTCCAAGCATGTGGCCATGAATTCGTTTTGAATTTTCTTCAATCGTGTGAATACATTGAAATATATTTATTTTGCGTGCATTTTTATTATTGAGACGACAGTCTCAAATTTTTTTCAGTAAAATTTTAGAATTAAAGTTTCGAAAATGAAATGAATTCTGGTGAGGACTCACATTTCTCTTATAGTTTACTACACTAAAACGTAGTTGACCTTTTTTATTTCCGATTACTGAACAATAGCTCAAAGGCATTTTGCATTGATTCTCTAAACATTTTGGGAAAAAAAATTTTCTTCAATTTCAAAAGCAGTTAACGTAGGAAAAGCCAGAACTTTTCAGGTATAATGAATTTTAAAACAGCTTTAGGCTCTGTCTTCCAAAGTTTAGCAAATGCGAAGTAGACTGAATATTTCGAATGCAGAATCTACCGAGTATAAAAATAAAAAATTTATAATTTACTCCAACAAGGGGCTCAGAAACTGAGTGAATTGCTAGATTACTTTTGCCACAACCAGGCTAAATTGCGTAAATTTTGTAACGTCCAGATATAAAAGTATAAAACTAACACATGAACATCTGAGCAGTGCTCTTTAATTGCTCCATCCTCAGTGGGGGTACTTAAACAAAATACCGTAAGCATTATTTCCCCAACAGATTCTATTGCACCATCGAATTAGAAAATTAAAAACTGAAAATTTTTCAAACAAAACGACGAAAGCTTTCCTTGCACAGATTCCTTTACATCATCAAAGAATAAAATTCGTTAGTTTCGCATCACATCCACGCTTAATACGAACATCAAAATTTACGAGTCACTAAACTCAATAATTCTCGAAACGTTCTTAAGAAGCTGAATTTGCCGAGTGAAATGCTCTATTTCTAAGTTCACGCCACAGAAAATGCTACGAATCAAATAGTGGACTAGAATCTCAACTAAGCAGAAGGACACAAAAGCTTCCACCATCTTATTGTCTAAGTCACGCATGTCACCTATTTTTGATTATGGGATGCAGTGTAGGGTTCTGAAAAAGAAAAGAACACCGTTTTTTGATCAAGTGCTTACGAAATTAGGCTCATCACCTCATTCACTTTGGTAGCAAATCAGCATCGTCCTCATACAATGGAGTGGATCGTACAACAAGCATGTTAACCCCTCTATAAATAAAGAGATAATGTAACTTCACACTCTAAAATAAACTTACTTTCTCTTGAAGTTGGCTTAGTTTTATAACTAGAAAGACGAAGAGAAGAATGAATTTGATTTTAATTCAGCTATTGTCCCTAGTGAAGAAAACTGCTTTTCAGTCCAGTGACAAGAACCAAAAGTGCTCGCATGAGTCGGTACGCTCCCACACCAAAAAGACGAAAAATTATTGGAGATGCTGAATCATCAGGAAATGATGACATAGAATAGCCCTACCTCCTCTGAATGTGACAATACCAATACTATTTACTCATTTTTTCGTCAACTCGGATGTGAATGTAAGTTTGGGAAATTCTCGCTCTAAAATAAGTTTGGAAGAATAAATTCATGTATATCTGGATAATTTGATCAGCCTGCATTCTTGCGTTTTTGTGTTTGAATCAAATATCATATCAGAGCTCCAGTAGGAGATAAAATTGCATTTGAAATCCCCAAACTACTGTACTGAAAAGATATTTTTGTATCAATTACCCTACTTAAGGATCGACTTGCATTTCAACGGCAGACCAAAAAATAAGAATAGTTGTGCTCTAATTGCTCATCATGAAGCGTGAAGACTTCTGTGGCTGTTGATTAAGTTCATCAATGAGGGATGAGAAAATACAACTAGAAATTAGAAGAAGTTGAGTCCACTTTGCAAATCATAAATCATTGCAGTAAAATCAACTGTGTGAAATTTATTGTATTATTTTATTATCTCATAGACTTAGTTCTCAGAATTATTATTCGTGTGATTATTTTACGTAAATTTTTGTAAAAATCGCGCAAAAATCCTCTTCTCATCAATAACTCCAGTTAAATTATTTTTTCCCGATTTTGAACTTTCTTAAGGCAGAAAGTTGTGTAAGATGTGAAAATAAAAACTGGCTAACTTTTCTCATATGATTCAAGTAAAATATTTCCGAAGGTAACTGTGCAGCACACGTGTTCGCTAAACTCCATTTATGTGGAGGAAAGAAAGAAATAACATTAATGTGTATTCGAGAACTAAGATTAATGAGCAATTTAGAACGTTTCGTACCGTAAAGCTTTGCCTTCACTGCATTATCATGAGCACCATTTTATGTGCAAAAAATGATCGATTTCAAACTACGTTGACACCCAAGATTTTGACACGAATGCACTGTTATTCTCCCGTCTTCGCAAAACACATTGAGGCAAAAAAGATATAAAACAACTTCATTGCGTTCCTGAGAGAGGCAGACAAGGTCGGGAGCTTATGTCATTATAATAACATTGTTGATGATACCAAATGTTGACAGGAGGAGTTTCTACTTCTAACACTAATCCACGAATACTAAACTCACTAAATTCCACTCGCGAACTCCTAAAATTAATCCATTAATTCACTAAATAGAAACTAATCCAACTAATTCTGAACGGTAACAGCTGAGAAATATGTTCTTCACATGTGTTTTTAATTTGGAAAGTTCATTAATGGGCTTATACATTCCACCATGTAACTTCACTCTGAATAGAAAAGCGAACATAATCAGCGTAACCCAACAATAATATAATAATAAGAACAACTATAAAACTAAAGTTAAAAGCATAATGAAGTATAAATATATAGAAGTGATCATCAAGTATTCGACATCTCCTCTTGTCTCTGCGTAGAAATTACTAGCTCGTCAATTTCATCAACGAATCGCAATTCAAGATAATAATATTTTCATACCGTATGAGGTTGGAAGTGTTATAAACTTCACGAAACTTGCCCAACTTCTGATGATGAAGAATAGCTTTGATACAACCACAATCAACTCAGTTCATATTACTGTTATAGACAACCGCATCAAATTTTCTCTCCTATAATCTCAAGTTTCACGAGTACATGTCTTTGATCCACCAAAATGGCAGTTTTGTGGTGCGACGGAGAAGCGCTGCTGAAAGTAATTAGTCTCATGTTTCACACATAATGTTGATCGTTGATATTATCGGCGGATGGCCTTGAAAATCGCTGCAGAATTTGGTGAAGAATTAGAAAATATCCAAAAGGATAGAATGATACATCGAAATTGTTTTCAAATACTCATGAATGAAAACTGGTCTAATTTCCAAGGGCTTGATTTAAAAAAAATAAAAATTTTGGCATGACGTAGTTTTCAACACCTGTGGGCGAGAAGCTCGAGGAACAAAAAATATAGGATCACTGAAGAAATATTCCCAGTAACAGCATGCAGGTGTATGAAAATAGATTTGTTTAAATTCATTCCATGGTCTATCGTCGTAATTTTAAAATAGACATGAGACATTTCGTTCCTCTATGCAGTCAATTGGAAAACTTCTAAAATGCAAGTGAATTCATATCTGCAAACTATTACTATTGTCGGTGCAAACATTATTTAAAAGAGCAAATGTCTCGACTTAATAAAAGAATAACAGAAATTGCAAATTCGTTGATGAAATTTTGATGGGGAAAACACTCTATAACCTTAACACTTCATTTGTTGTCCGATGTATGCCTAAACCATATTAATTTAACCCATGAGATGGATGGTCCACAAAAGGTAATTTCAGATAATGATTTATAAACGATATCTCACCACAACGCCCTATCTTTCCACTCATAAGGGAAATTTAATCAATATATTTAAAACTCCAAAGTCGGCAATTACTCTAGTGAGTAGTTATAGACACTAAGCGATTTAATGATCTTAATAAACAAAACAAAATTTCCAGATGTTCCCTGGAAAGCGTAAGAGATATCTGAAAAGGGTATCTGACTTACCGAAGCCATTGATGAACTATCAGCTTCAAAAACAGATTTCGCTTTCTTCACGTTCGAATTTTCTCGTTCGATACTGCAAATAAGAAGAAAATAAAAATTTCTGCAAATCGAAGCGAAAAGGCGGTTAAGAATATCGAAGAAACATCCACAGTATAGGAGAGGGAACACAAAGCAGTGAAACAAGAAGTCTCGACTTGTTCACTTCAACATCTACGCGAAAGTGAGCGAAGAAATGAATCACTCAACTGCAAATGATGCAAGTAATCAAAGTAAATTTGAAAATAATGAAATCCCAGTCAAACATTTGTATCATTGACACTGAGAAAAATTTTGACACACATGTGTTTGTCAAACAGTTTTCAGAAAAATTTTGATACACATTGAAGTTTTCCTCCGGCCACATACGGTTGCGGTTGAGAGAGTTAAATCACATATTCACACTTCAAATGGCTCACAAACTTTTGCAGAAAACCGAACTGTGTTTATATTTTGTGAATGGAGAACAATTCTCTCCAAAAATTTTTAATACCTTCGTTAATCTTTCTTTTCATTCGTTGGCGTTGTCTGTACATTAGTGTAATCAGTGGCCAATCCAAGAAAGTGGAACATTTATGCGAAATAAAACTACCTTATGTTAAGTGTGTCACGGTTGGCACATTTATGTTAGTCGTATAGGCACATGACACACAAAAGTGTATCATAATACATAGCCTAATGATGTATTTGGTTGACCCACTTTTGTGTGCCGGTTTTGTGACAAAATTTTTCTCAGTGCAATGACCTGAAAAATATTCTTTGCTATTGTAACGAATGCATAATTAATGAAGATAAATTTAAAAATATATTGACTGTATAGGAATTCGTTTTTCAATTATCTTCAATGAGTTTATTGCCAGAAAATTTGAATATTTATGTGAATTTATTACCGAATAATGTTGCTTCCCATTCAAAGTTATGAAAAGTATCTCGTTTAACATGTTTTGTTGGCTGTAAAATCAAATTTAAGTTTGTCTGTTATCAACGCAACAAACAACACTAGTGTCAGAAACTGCGTGAAGAAGAAATAGAACCTGAAACGTTCGAAAATGGTTCATGAATTCAAAAATGATTTGCACAAAAAACTGCAAGAAAGCGTCATTCTAAGTGGTGAACGAAACTACAATTAACAACACTTAGTACTCAAAGAAACACCAAGTTTTTCAGCCCTGCAGCTATTTACAGGCGCAAAACTTGAAAACCCACGTTTGTCAAAACAATGTCATGTAATTCGTCAGAAGAAGTTTCGCCTAGAGCTGTGAACGTTGAACTAGGAAAATTTCGAGGTTCAACTGAGAACATTTCGATATAAGTCCTTATTGAACTCCTCTGATTTTCCTTTGACGTTCCACTTAGGAGATATCCATAAACAATTTTTATCTATGAAGATCGCTCAAGTTGAAGAGAGATCAAACAAAATGAACCCCACTGATGTGGTCAGAGTGCCGACAAACATCTGTTTGTAAACAGCTTTAACGGGAGGTCAATTATTTTAAAAGATCGTTCAAGTTATAGAGAGATCAAACGAAATGAACCCCGCTGCAGCGGTCAGAGTAGCGACAATCCTCTGTGTGGACTTACCTTTGAGATCTAGAAGGCGGTCCTTTCCCCTTAAAAAGGGTTTTGATTTTCGATTTTACGGTATCTTTTTCGACGTCGGAGGGAATATCTTTGCCAGATCCTCTTGTTCCAGATATCATGGCAGCCTGGAATTCAAACGCGTGTTGTGATTGCAAGGAATTTCTGTCATCCAGGTGTCATGAAATCCACGTGCAAAGAAAATACTTGATATCGAATAGTTATTTTATGCGCCACACGATACTTTCTTCACAAAGTGTACCTCAGGAAACATTTTAATAGCTAGAAAAATGATAGGAATTTCCACTCTAATTTGAGAGTACTGAATCTCTCCAAACTTATGTTAATGATTGTTTTAATTGATGGATTTTCACATGAAGTGAATAGTGTTTAATAAAGGCAACATTACCAAGTAAATTTCAACGTCAATTAAACTGAATATTGAGAACAAAAACATCGCCTACACAAAAACATCACCTACTAAAGTTTCTCTGTAAGCAACGTTAACAATTTATCAAATTTACTCATTACGTTGTAGTGTGTAAATTTAGTTCACACGGATGAGACACACCCGATATAAGAATAGCTTCTGACCTACAAAGAGCAAGACTTTTTTTGACAAATGAACAGCTGATAAACAATTATTAGCATAAGTTATGAAAAATTTCAGTGTTGTTAAATAAGCGTGGAAATTCCCATCATTCCTCGAGCTATTAAAGTAGTTCCTGGGGTATGTTTTGTGAAGAAATGAATCGTGTGACATGAACAGCTACATAAGCACGAGAAATGTATACGTCGTTGTAAAGATGAATGCACGAATTTATTCCCACGCGAACACGCTGAACACACGTGCGAGGAGTCATTTCAAATTTTATCATGTTCCTCCATTAACTCCACCCAAAATAACTCACTTGGACGATCGATCCCTCGAAATTACACTTTTGAGTTTAGCGGTTTAAATTCACTGAAATTTTTTCTCCAGACTCGTTTCTAAACGAGATGATTACTCTTCATTGAGCATTCGATACCAGAAACACCCACGTACGAACGATAAAGCTTTCAAATGAAAATTTTCATGAATGAAAGTGCTCGAAAAGGCCTAGAAATCTTCGGGGAGTAATTGGCCGTGTGTTTGAATTCCAACCTTGACGCCGACGTCGACGATGGAACCTCCGGTGGCGGAGTCTTCGATAGACCGAGCCTTGCTCAGCTTCGAGAATATTCCTTTGATGCCACGGGATTTCTTGTCGCCCTCGACGTCACTCGTTTGAGAACCCGTGGATATCCTGAAAAGAAACCGCGTCGAGAGATGTTATTTATTTCATTTACATCGAATGGCTCGCTTAACAGTCCTCAGATCGCTTGGATATCGTCAAAAATGAAAATGAAAAACTGGAGCCACGATCGGTAAAATAATTTATTTCACTCATTTCAGGTGGTTGACTCAGTTTGATAAAGAGCATGAAAATTTCGTGACTATAAATGGTTGCAATTAGTAAGTTACTACTTCCCGGAGCTTCTGTCACTTCACATCACTCTTTTTAATCCATGAACATGCTCACAAAAGGAGGCTATTTTACTCTTTGTCAAAACCTTCAACTGAGTAATTTTTTGACTATCTACCAACCTGTACATATTGAATGTATTCCGTATGACGCTTGGGTAGTTTGGGAACTTGAAAACTAGGAAAGCATTTAATATTTAAATCAGATTTATTAGAACTTCACAACGTCTTATAATAAAAAAACTAAAAAGAATCTATTCATTCCGTGAAACGTTTCGGAGACCAGCCCCATCCTCAGTTTATGTTAGTTGAGGAGTAGAAATCTATTAAAATCCAAAAATCCTTGAAAAAAACAACGTTATTATATGAATAGATTTTTTGACTGAAGCTGAACCCGTCTTCAACATCTGTAAAAAAGAATGAAGTAATAGATAAAACTCTTTTATTTTACACTGCATCTATACCATCTTCTTTCTTAGGACGCTAATATGATCTCTTTCCTGTCGAAAAAGTACGACTCAACTTCTAACCAATGATCTGTGCAGCGGGCAATCAAGTTAGCTTTGAAACTGCTTCAACCCTAAATGTCAATTAGGAATTTTGACAGATCGAACATGTCTCCGCCACACGATGCTTATGATCAATTTTTCTATTTCTGGCTTCATATACACGAGGAAATATCAGGATAAAGAGGAAAAAATCCAATTAAGTCTTCGTTTTCAACAAGAGTCACAAGCAACACACAGATTCCCCGGGGTGAAAATTTACGTAGGCTGCGCTCCAGACCCAATTACCGGCTGTGAGTGCAATTTTCAGTACACTTGAGCACGTGGTGGCTTCTTCAAAGCGTTTTCCTGTTTATTTGAACCTCAACGTCAGCTAATTAAAGGAAAATCTCAACGAATCATGTTAAAAAAAAATTTTCACATCTTCCAGCAGAAATTGATTTAATAACTTTACGACATGAAATAAAGTAGTTTTCCTAAACAGAGCTAAGGTAATTGAATTCTGAAGCACAGACTATTTTATGCTTATTGTTGGGCGTGAACTTCCTACTACTTACATTCGGTTACTGCAACTGCCGTGATTAAACGACCACATTATGTCCAATTTCTACGAATGAACAGTAGGGCGATGGAACGTGACTAGTGCGATGGAACGTGACTTTTAATTGACTGATTTAAGCGCTTCTATACCACTTCAAGGAAATGTCGATAAGGATTTCCAAGCAATGCTCCAATTTATATTTGACCAAGCAGATGAACTAATAACTGCGCAAGGCTTCGATTAATAGAATGATTTCAAAATAACATTAAATTGGTGCAGAAACGCTCTTTAGCTGCAACGTAGAAGAAATTTGCCTTAAAATAGCGAATTACTTCATCAATTTTATTCATGGTATTTTTAACAAAATTCGATGATTAATGAAGTAAAAGTTTTGAGCATCCATCGCACGAGTTTGTTCAATAATCTCACCAGTCCAAAGACGCGCGCCAGGCTTCAATTGATAAAATGATTGAAAAATAGAATTAAGCTAGAGCAGATATGCTCGTTTGCTGCAAAATTAAGCAAATTTTACCTATAATAACCAATTAATAAGCTACCTTTTTATCTTGGTTTATTATATGCAGTAAATTCTAAAGAACAGTCGATGAAAGTGTTTTTCATGAAGAAAAAGTTTTGAGTTTCCAGCTCACGAGTTCATGTGATAATCTCACCTGTCCAGAGACGCGTCTCTGTCGAACTTGGCTTTTCTCATCTCCTCAGTCATCGAAGACTCGATGCTTGAGGTGCTGCCGGCGTCCGTTGACACCCATATCTTCCCCTGCGGAAACGGGTCACACTTGTTCAGAGATTTAATGAAAGTGTGCACCACAAACAAGAAACGCAACTGCATTATAATCTAAAAAACTCACGGTGCTTAATAATTGGAAGCTAAAATTCTCAGTCGTGATCGTATGGCTGAAAATTTGAAAAATTTCTACAAAACTTTTAATCTGAACGCTCACTTCGTTTTTCGCAAGGCTGCTTGTGAAATTTCTAATTATAACTCAAATTAGCGTTTTCAATGTATGGAACCCCAAAAAGTGTTTCAAATAAAACACATTAAAAAATGTTTTCAAAATCAGCCTTGTTATTGCGTGTGTTAATCACACGCAAAATGAAGTATGGATATTGGGATCACTCAAGTACTGAACATCGATAAAAGCAATAAATATTATACCACTTGCTAACTCTCCTCGTACTATCAATCTTTCGCGTGAATAATGGGATCTCAAAATACGATCCCAAATAATCACAAAAACACGAGTATAGTAGAAAATAACTCCGTTTACATGAGGTCCCTGTATTCAGCATCAGTTGGGCGGCTGATACAGGTCTGATGATTTCTAAGCCAAAAATTAAAGCTATTCTTGGCTATGGCAATCCTTGAATTTGTTTGATTCGTTTACATAAGTACCGATAACAACAAATATAAGGAACTTAGTTTTCTTGCGTGACATTTGACTCTTTAGCAGTTAGTTTCCTGAGAGAACAAGGTACAAGCGAAGGGAGACATGCTGGTTTCAATTAACAAAAAATTGAAATTATATTTCGAGCTTCCCCATCCCGCAGCAGTTACCAACAGTATCTCTCACCCACTAATTAACACGCAAGTTTCGAAGCGCACTTACTCGTTCCTCCGCCATCTGGTGGTCGAGAGACTGAGCTTTTCGGTGCAGGTTGGATTTTTGCTGTTTGGTCAAGTGATGAGGTCTGTGGAGCCCGCCCCTCCCGACGCTTCTAGAGCGCAGGGAGCCCGTCGTGCTGCCCTCGTCGTCACTTTCGATGGACAGAGCCCTGCAGGCAGAGCCACCGTCTCCAGTTATTACGGACGCATTAATTAGGTTTTTATCGAATGTTTTTACTTCTCAGGAGAAATGAAACATGAGAATGATAAAAAGGAGTGCCAGTATAAAAATGAACATTTATCGTTGTTTCTCCTTTTTATCATACGCAAGAGACTAAGAATCGACCAATTTGAAACATTAAACATGAGTATTTGCAGGAAGCAGCTGTGCGCAGAGAAGTCGATGATATTTTAGAAGAACTCGTGACCATAGTCTGAATTCAAGTACATATTGTTAACGCCTTAGCAGATGATTAGCTTCTAATGCGAACATTTGCTATAAGACTACAAAGGGAGAAGAAAATTAGACAGAAACCCCAGAGAAGTTCAAATCGAAGAAATGTGACCTTCAGCCCAGTGGTTTTAATAACTTAGCTCGAGGTTATGCCATCTCAAGTACAAATTTGTATCTTCATTCAATTTTCATTTGGAAACATCTGTTAGTATCTTTTGATAGCATTTTTATATAATTAGGGATCCCGGATTAATAATCTGAAAAATGAAATTAATATGGGATAGCCCAAGCTCGTGTACTTTGAAGCATTCACCAAACTGTTTCATA
This sequence comes from Platorchestia sp. MABIK, assembly GCA_014220935.1. NCBI lineage: Eukaryota > Metazoa > Arthropoda > Malacostraca > Amphipoda > Talitridae > Platorchestia > Platorchestia sp. MABIK. The sequence continues at coordinate 52,382 of JACJUY010000398.1, forward strand.
TATTTTGAAATATTCTTAAACAAACAATATTATTAAATCTATCCAATGCATGCAGATCTGTCAAATCACTTACGCAATTACTTTTTTTCAGATATAAGCGATGAACGAGAGAAGGCAATCTCGATGATATATTCAATCGATTATGAGACAGCAAATCATGCCTCTAATATCCTTCGGTGACTTGCAGTTGGCTTCATCCTTTTGAAGATTTTCTAGCTAGCCAAAATCTTCAAGTTCGACCTTTTTCCGCGCAAAATTTGACTGTAAAAACCACTAAATATTTTGCAGTAAATAGGGCTGCTAAACGGCGCACGCGTGGTCTCTATGATCAAATTTAATGTAAAACAACTTTTTTATTTTGGTCTGAAAAAACCTGGCAATCGGGCAGCCCTGCTGAAGGAAATTAGGCTGTTTGAGCACGGCAATCACTCACCATTGTGTCAACGCGCCGTCGACGCTCTCTTGTCAGAATTCTGTCGTCGGGACGATCATAGATGGGATCCATTCGCTTGTTTTTCAAAGCTTTGTTCGTTTTTCGTTTCTCATGTACCGCTAATTTTAAGCAATAATGCTGAACACTGGTTAATGCAAGTTCAAAATTCATGGGCAGAATTTTGAGCAATAATGCTTTACACTGGTTCATTCTAGCTCAACGATACTTGAGTTTCGACGTAAACTAGTCTCCCTTTACACTGGGTAATTCTAGTTCAACGATTTTTGAGTTCTCACGTAAACTATAAGAAGCGTAATATTGTAGACTATAACCGAATGCATATCAAGGGAATATACAATCAAACTTGAACGACAAGAAGCTGCAGCATTTGTGCGTTTTCTAAAGAACCTCAAAATTTTAGTTTCCATTAGCGAATTGAGCTGCCAATGATTGAGTATCAAATCCCGTAAAATGCAACTTTTATTTGAGGCAAACCTTTTGCTTATAATTTTTAATATAACAGTATTTCACCTTCCCAAATATTAACACATCGCTCCCTCTCCATTTACTCAAGGGTAAACTCATCTGCATGAGAGCACTCTTCCTCAATTGTTAACTCGAGAAATTATCTGGGCTCCATGGTTAGCAAGTCTCGGACAATTTATTAACAATGCGTTGCATTTTACGTCGCAGAACATCCAGATTTCAGAACCAGCTTTCAATTTTCCATCCAAGAGCTTACTACATTTTGTAATTTTCTTCAAAATCTGACAAAATTTCTGAATGAGTTTTGTTAGTTGAAGGTGTGAGAGGTAAAAGAACCGCGTTTCAAAACTACAATTTATATAAATGCAAATGAAGTTTATAAGAATTATTTAATTCAAGCAAAGCTTATTTATTGTGTTTAATTGACATGGAAATATAACTCATATTCTCAAATAATTTATAGCTATGACACCCATGTAAGAAAAATGATGTGTTTGAACCTTTAAGTACCTAACAGAAATGATTTCGGTGTAAAGATAAAAACTAAAGTCATTTGTTCAAGTAGTTGTTTCATTGCTGAGTCAGCAGATATAAGCTCATTATTTTTTGTTCTTGGTATCAAGAAGTTCATTTTCCCTAACGTAGCTAGCATAAAACTATAATTTTTGGCGTTTCTCTACATCACGTTCTGGACTAGTGTGTGCCCCCAAGGATTTATTCTTCGACAAAACAACAAATAAGATTCATTGACAAGACAATAAATGGAAGCGTGGCGATAAAATTCATTGACAAGACGATAATTGAAAGCTGGGTAATGAGATCAGAGTTTAATACCTCAATTCTGCCCAGGACATGTCGGGCTTGTGTCCGAGTGAAGCCATGAGCAAAGTTGTCGATGCTGACTTAATACCTCGTTGCAGAAAAGCGTTTAAAATAAACCTTGTATAGAATATCATAATTATCAAATAATGCAGGAACATTATAGGGGATGGAAACATTTTCAGCTTTGGTTTTGTTCATTTTTAAATACTGAATTTAATCAATCGAGAACCTTAGTCACTACCAACGCTTAACGATGAGGAGACACATCTCCGTCACTCTATTTAGCAACAAAACCTCCATCACAGCCGAAATCTATTTTATCAGGAGTACGTAAATAAACATCATGGTTTTCTACATTTTTACGCGCTGAATTGAATCAATCACAGCCTCTCAGTCACATAACCTCATACGATGAGGAGACACAACTCCACCACTCTGTTTGCAGTAAAAACGTGATCACAGTCTTCAATAAACTTGAACTCGAGCTCAGTCTGAACCTATTGTGTCAGAAAAACTATAAAAAAACATTGGAGAATGTGAGCAAAACTACATTTGAACTCTATTACGGCATTTATCTACGTACCTGCGAAGAGATGTCGCTCTCCTGATTCGGTCTCGGTCATCGTACAGGCCCATCATGCCCTTGAGGTCGTCCATGCCTCGCACCAACTTCTTGAGCGCCTCCGTGAACTCTTCTTTAGTCTTCGGCTTTGCATCGCTTGCTGTAAACACGAAATTTTCCCCTCAAGTTATTCCGTCACCAAGGGCAGAGCAGCATGATTTTTTTCTTCGAGCTACTTGTCTTGAATGGTTGGCGGAATAAATTTTTGCCTTTAAAAATGCAGTGAATCATTTTATGAACTTTTAATTAATCGAGAGTTGACTTACAAGCTAATTAAGAGAAACAGGTAGAATGAAGCTCTTTAAGATATTAAGCACCACTTACAAGTGACGAACACAAGGAACTGTTGCAGTAGGTGATATATTTATTTTAAAATGAATGCCATAACACATTTTTCATGAATATTCGCATAATGCAGTCCATAATGAAGGCCTCAAACGCGTATAACGAGGACTTAAATTGCCAGTGGCTTCCTCAAATGCTTCTGCTAAGCAGATTTAGAGTCCCCCATGCAACACTGAGTCTCGTTAAGCCACTTTAGAGTCTCCATAAACCACCTGAGGAGGTGGCTTAGGTTTTTTGTAAAAACACAAAGCAGGAAGCGTCTACGCATGTCAGAGCGATCGAGGCAGAAAATATACCAAAAATTTGCGGATGTTTGCCCTAGTCTGGGAGCGATGCATGTTTCCACGAGCTGATTGAGTGCCTAATTTTCCTGAATTTTCCTGGAAACCGGTGATAATTTTCTGCCATACCCAGAATTTTGCTCTCATTTGAGAAGCAACCAGTAAAAAATGTCTTAGATTTACTCTTAAGCAGAAGACGTCCTGATGAAAAGATATAAACACAATAAACGCAAATTAATTGCTCAGTATTACCACTGAGAAATGAGTTGTTTTACGAATAAAAAGTTCAGGTAAATTGATTCGTAGAATCAAACAATATCTATTTAGGTTCCAGTGAATATTGAAGTTCGATGAAGGCAAAATTAATGTTGAAATCTTCAGTGTCTGTCTAAATACATTAGCAGCAGCATGCAGGGAGAACCTGGAAATGTGTGAAACAGTTTACCTACATTAGACGTTAGGAAACAAATTTATTGTACCAAAATCTTGAAGAACATACTAGGAATATGAAGTATTTCGCTACATTATATCTAACCTTACGCTTGGCGCTGAAATTTGATCCTGTATTTGTACTCTTTTGTTTCCCCTCGCTATCAAATCCAAGGTATAAAATAGAACTAAATAAATTAAATATATACCTGCAATGGTTTCTTCTCTTTTCCCAAACCCTTTCACCGCAATTCGAACCGTTAAAAAGGAAATTCGCCGGATTAATTCACACAAATCTATTAAGAACAGTGACATTCAATAGCTATCACTGCCACTCAAAACAATCGAAAAAGAAACGCAGTTTAAAATAAAAATCAATTCCCATTCTAGTCAGGTTACTAATTTCTCGTTACTCAACTTGCCAAGTGCCGAATTTTCAGCGTCAGAAATAATTATCCTCAACAATGTTAAAAATGAAACTTAAAAATAATCCTTCACATTACATACGAGTATTTGCCACGAATATCGCTAAATAACTGCGCTAAAAAAATCCTTGCTGAAAATGTAGTAATTTAATAAATCTTCCACTTGTAATCTACGTGCATTCATGTGAAGGATTGACAATTATTTAAAACTTGGCGCATGCAAAGCGAGACGACGACCATCAACTCACAGAGGTTACTGAGAGATCCATCTCTGCCGTCGATGCTCTCGCCGAGAATTAGCGGTGCCAGGTCTCTGATTTTCCGCATCTGTGAAGAAAAATTTCATTCAGAAATAAGAAATATCACAATGACTTTTACAATGACGTGGTTATGTTGCTCTTTAAAATGATTGCGCCTCCAAGTCTGGGATTTTCCGCATCAGTGAGAAATGATCATTTACTGTAAATAGAAAATGATACGATCCCGATGACTTTCACGACTATACAGTCAAGCTGTTTAATAAAATGATAACGCCACCATGTCCCTGATTTTCTTCAGCGGCGAGAAAAATATACATTTTTTTGATAAATTGCGTCGTGATGATTTTTACAATTGCGCGGACAGGTTGTTTCATAAAATGATTTCACATTTGAATTCCATTTTCTCAAGGATAGAAATATTCATCAGTACAGGAATGAGTAAAATTTAAATTATCAGTCCGCCAAATAACTCGTGAACGGCAGTGTAATGTTGGCAAGCTAAAATCGACCGCAAATGAGCCGACTCGAAAAGAAGTTTTTCAAACGATGCTGATTTTTTTCAAGTTCTAGTTGTATTACGTTTGAAGCTGCCCAAATTATATGTTCACGTTTTGATATGGGCTTTGCTTAGAAGTAGCTAAAGATGCACATGAGCCAACTTCAGCTATTTCTTTGAACTTCATGACTTCTTCAACTTTTTTTTTGCCCTGGTCAATATAAACTTAGCGTGACCAACACACTGCATCTTCTTTGACTTCTACAAACTGAACGAAACCTCTCACAACCCAATGAAACATAACCCTCCACAACCCCAGTATAGCCCCCCACAACCCCCCACAACCCCACGCAACCCAATCACAACCCTACACAACCCCCACACAACTCCCCACAACCCCACACAACCCCACAAAACCCCACAAAACCCTCCCACAACCCCACAAAGCCACACACACACACACACACAACGCCAGTATAGCCTTCACAACCCACCTCCTCCGAGATGCGCTCGACTTTGGCCTGCTGGTTGAGGGACTCCCTGCTGCCGCCGAGGTACTTGTCCCGCATCGCCTCGCGCTCGACCTCCGTGCGGTCCTTCTCGCGCCGCAGCTTCTCGTTGATCTGGCGCAGCTTGGCGTGCGCCTCGCGCAGCTCCTGCAGGTCGCGCTGCAGCTGCCAGGGCAACCGTCAGGGTCAGGCTACAGTGCAAACTCACTTGTGGAAGATAAGTCTGCCAAGAATGTTAACAAAGTCAAGAATGCTAAGGCTGTCAAGAATGGAAACAATGTCATGAATACTAAGTCTGTCAAGAATGCTTTCAAAGTCAAGAATGGAAACGATGTCATGAATGCAAAATCAGTCAAGAATTCAAATTCAATCAGGAACACAAAGTTAGTCTAGAATACTATGTCGGTCAAGAATGGAAACAAGGTCAGTCATGCATACTAAGTCAGTCAAGGATGTTGAGTCTGTAAAGAATGGAAACAAACTCAGTCAAGAATGCTATGTCAGTGAAGAACGCAAATGAAGTCATTCAACAAAATCAAGTCGGTCAAGAGTGTAAAGCAATTAAAAAATTACGATAAAAAGTCAGTCGAGAATAATGTCAAAATCATTAAAGAATGCAATCAAAGTCAGTCAAGAATACTAAGTCAATGACGAATCCAAGTTAATACAAGATTACAAAATTAGTAAAGAATACAAACATAGTAAGTCCTGAAAACAAATAAAGTTCGTGAAGAACACGAGAAAGTCAGTAAAACACACAAAACCTTTCAGTCCTCTCAGCAGGCTCCGACGAGCTGGTGATCGTTTTTACATCGCCTTTACTTCCTCACGAAGGGTAAATCTATCATGACACACCAACTTGTAAATGTTGTAAAGGACTACTGGCCACTAGTGAACATTGCAGGATTAACACTTTGACTGCGGTAGGTACAACTGAAGTTTAACATTCAACTCATATTTAAAAACGATTGTAGCAAGCAATGTTGAAAACATCAAACAATTACTGGATCGGGCCTTCAATTGGTTTTGATTGAGTATTTATGAAAATTTAATTTGTGACTACTTTTCGGTCAGCGGCATTATGAAAATCCCCTCCATGTACCAACAGCGGCTCAATTCGCAGCCATAGTGCTAAAAGTCTTTTCTTTCATACCAAACGATCTATAGCGCTGTATGCTTTACGTAAGTAGCACCGTGATGTTGACTGCTGAACGGTAAATTATGCTCAAATTTATCACTGGTAAGAACAGAAATTGTGACCACAAAATTAACTACCATTCAAGAAAATGTGCGTCTCATTTAGTAAAATATTTCACCTGCATAAGAGTTTTTACTCTAAGTTCTTTTTTGCGGGATTTATTTATTTGTACTTTTAGACTTGTTATTCCAAAAATGTAACTTGACACACAAAATTATAATCAACTTCTGATTCAGAAACCTCAGTACTGCACTCGCCCTCTTTACTTGATGTAAATAAAAAATTATTGAACTTTCACACAGATGCCAATTTACGCAATCACAAGGTAATCGTCAAGCAGCCGTGCGCGATAACATTTGTGACAACTGATGAAATTTTTGTGTACTGATGGACTGCAAGCTTCAAAGTTGTGCAAAAGCAATCAGACGTCATAAAATTAAGGAATGATGTATACAGTTGGAATTATCACTGACATTATTCAAGTACGAAGTTATAAATTTCAGTTCTCACTATACAACAGGCCGTATTTTTTCAAAAGACTGCCTCGCTATTCCCTGAGGTTCTCATTTTTAATTAACAAGAAGCACGTGAGCGTTAATTAAAAAGTTCATCTTTTCACGAATTTGTTTGCAGGATATTTTGGCGAGAAAAAGCCGATCGTGAAAGCTATTAACTTCGTTGACTTGGTCTTATCTTCCAGCAACGAGTCCTACAAAGCGAGCAGGATTGCGAGGATGGAGGTGAGAAGAGATGAATAACGTTTGGCTTAGCGAGGATGAATTCATCAGCAATTGTAGTCGGTGTATGAAAACTCAACATATTAGTAGAAGCAATCCACAATGATGGTTCATTGTTAAGAGATTTCTGACGCTTATGGAGATGTAACATCGATGACGAAGGTAAAAGTTAGCAATCTGCCATCGATTACCATACTACGGCTTTTTAATTTTAATTTAAAAAAGCTCAAGTTCAATTTATAAAAGCTCAAGTTTATTTTTAACAAGTTCAATGTCAAATTCAAGAAGCCTAAGTTTAATTTAAAAAAGGTCAATTTCAATTTAAAAAAGGTCAAGTATAATTTAAAGAAAGTCAAGTTCAATTTAGAAAAGCTCAAATTTAATTTTAAATCTCAAGTTTAATGTAAAAAGCTCAAGTTTAATTTGAAAAGTCTCAAGTAGGCAATATTTTAAAAAATATCAAGTTCCATTTTGAAAAGCTTATGTTTCTAAAATTACAAACCTACGTAATAATAATATAATTGAAGTTTATTTTTGAGAAAAATTTGTATTTAAAAGTACTAGCACTGAAAATAGAATAAATCGAAAATCAGACAAACCGAGCTGCTGTGATTTTGTACTTAATTTGACATTGTTCAACATTTACACATGAATCATTTGCTAAACAGATCATCGGTGCTTATATCTCTTGACAAAAATGATCCAAATAAACTTTATGTGATAAGTAACTGTGTGACAATCAGCAAAAGGCACTGACTGGAAATTTGAACATTACATAGCTTCAAAAATATACTTAAACAATAAGGCTGCTACAATAATGGCGTATTATGGCATGCCATATAATATACAATGTATATTAAAGTTCAAGGTCGATTTAAAAAGCTAAAGTTTATTATAAAAAATACCAAGTATATTTTAAAAAGTCTCAAGTAGGCCATATTTAAAACAGATCAAGTTCAAATTTGAAAAGCTAATGTTTTGTGTGAACATGTTACATAATATACAATGTATATTATACATGGTGGCGCATGAGTCACGTACCCTTTTAAAAACATAATAATAAATAAACTATGAAACGTATAACAATAGGCTTAATTGCTTCGTCTCCTGTCGTATCCTGTAGGGTTAATTGACATTTCGAATCCTGTCTACAGATACCCAGTGTATATTGCGGCAATAAATTTTTAAAATTTACCTTCAAAAGGGTGCGTTACTTATGCGCCACCCTGTATAACATGTTCAATATGAACTGTTTCAAAAGATATATTTCGTTGAAAGAATTATAATTCACATATATGTATGTATTCATATATGTTGGGGCAATAACAATACATAGTTTTATACATAAAATATAATGCCAAATTAGAGGCCAATATCTTTTCTAATAATTCCATTTTTACCCATTTACACCATAGCTAAGTGCATTGCTGCATCGATGCATAGCTAAGTGCATTGCTGAGAGTGGTGCGTTATCTCCCATCTTTAAATCTTCTAACGCAAGTTTCAGCAAAATGCTTCTGTATATGATTGTAGGAGAGTTGAACTTGAAAACACTTGGGCTGCTGTTGAAGGAAGACATCATGAAGGGTTGACGCGGCTTTTAAATTAATATGACACATGAAATACTTAATAACTATAG
>JACJUY010000398.1:61088-101858 GCA_014220935.1 Platorchestia sp. MABIK
ATTAAACTTGAGCCTTTTAGATTAAACTTGAGCTTTTTAAATTAAACTTGAGCTTTTTAAATTAGACTTGAGCTTTTTAAATTAGACTTGAGATTATTTAAACTAAAGTTGTATATTATACAACATGTTATAAAAAGCCATTATTGTAGCAGCCTTATTGTTTAAATTTAATTTTGAACCTATGTAATGTTTAACTTTTCAGTCAGTGCAGTTTGCTAATTGTTACACAGTTACTGATCATATAAAGTTTATTTGAATCATTTCTGTCAATAGATATAAGTACCGATGATCTGTTTTGCAAATGATTCATAGGTAAAACTTGAACGATGTCAAATTAAGTAAAATCACAGCAGCTCGGTTTGTCTGATATTCGATTTATTCTACTGTCAGTGCCAGTACTTTTAAATAAATAAATAAACTTCAATTATTATAATATCACTAGTGCACACGGCCCGTCAAAAAATGATAGGGGCAGATTTCGGACCAACTGAGCTTAAACATGGCTTTCCCATGATTTCCCATGCTATTCTATGGCTTTCCTGTACTTTTTTAGGTCTCAACTGTTGATATTTTATACAACCTAATCTAACCTAACCAACAATACACGGATCAGTGTATTGTTGAAAGCTTCTGAACTTAAATATGGTCGTCTGCAGTCAAATATATTTATCTGCAGTCATAAATTTATCTTCCACACACTTGATCGATGGTCTCCGGCGTCTTTCTTGCTGTCGAAGTCTTGCTGCTTCTCTCTTGCGGTTGAACACAATTCTATCCATGGTGGCCTCTTTTGCCGGAATTTTATTCTGAAATGTCGTCTATTATCTCTTCAAAGCTTCTCAAGTAAATCAAAATTTCGAAAACAATAACTCAAGTTCAAAAATCTTGGGTCTTATACCCAGTGGTAGCCAGGTTACTGGTCGAATGAATTTAAAACATTTCTTTAAAAACAGAGAAAGCTTCACAGAAAATTTCTATTCCAAAAATAAGCCGATTGCGTATTGTGGATACCATAATCAAGAGGGGGCCACACGGATGGAGGGACGGATGTGGCTACTTTTATAAAAGTGATTACATAGGTATGCAATTTTAGAAACATAAGCTCTTCAAAATTGAACAAATTTTTTTTAAACATAGCCTACTTGAGACTTTTTAAATTAAACTTGAGCTTTTTTTAATTGAACTTGACTTTTTTTCTAATAAAAGTTAAAAAGCTGAAGTACCTAAAAATACCTTTGATGATTTTATTTTTCATTTGTAGATTTTTTCCGTGTCCGCTTCTTCCGTCTCTCTTTGATTTTCATACGGATTCTTAATGACCGTATCTGTGATACGAGTTTTACCGGGGCTCACGTACTAGAATATTTTAATCGCGAGTACTATTTGGATGGATATATTTGTTTTTCATCCACATCTGCAGAATTGATTCAACTTAAATATTGATTCCTGTCATTTTTGACGGGCTGTGTACACTAGCACCTAAATAAGAACCGATAGTACTTTTTCACATCTCCACAGATCAGTAAGGCTTCAGGGGAACGTCTACCCAGAATCCAGAAAATCCCTTGCTTTTCTTTTTATTGCTTTATTCACTAAAGATATGCTTACTTCACAAGCTGTCGAATTTGCAGAACGATCTGAGCATCGTAAGTGGGGGAAATGGGGTTAGGAAGGGGGGAGGGGCCCAATCAGCAGGCAGGTCCGACCAGCAAGTGCATGTGCCACACCCCTGAAAATCCTTGTTTTTTGTGTTTTTTTTGCTTTACTTAATACAGAAGTCCTTTTTATACAAGCTAGTGAAAATTCAGAGCGTTCTGTGCTTCGTGAGAGTGGCAAACAAGGGGGGGAAGGGGGTGGATTCGAATACAGCTGCTATCGCCGGAGAGCCACCGCATTAGACACGAACCAGAAATATCTGGATTCTGTTTTGTTGATCTATTCGACACAGAACTCCTTAGTTTACAATCTAGCAAAGCTACACAATGTTCTTTGCTCCGTGAGAGGGGGAAACAAAGGGGGAAGGGAAGGAGCGCGTCGAGGGGGACGCCTCAGCGTGCGCCCCTGGAGCGGTGATACGTATCTATTATACCAATTGTGGTACCGGTTCCTTCGGGGAACCATGAAAAATTTAAAAGAAAAGATTTTCATATGTTTAGATTGCTCTCAGAACGTCAAGCGCGTCAATTTTTCCAAGCAATATGGCTTGCAATTGAAAAAAATGAAAAAAATGAAAAATGGCGGAAAAATTCGTTTCCTGAACAGTTGAAGATAAAAAGATCAAAATCTATCTCCTCCAAAAGTTATTATCGTAGAGCAATGATTTAGGTATCGTTGAATCTGCAAAGAGTTATTAAATAGCTGGACGTGAGCTCGTCATAAAATTCATAGTTATTTTTTAGTGACATGAAAAAATCTACGGAAAAGGGCCTCACTTTTTAATTTTTTTTTTCAAAATTAATGAAAAATAAACTCCTGCGAATTTCATGACAAGTCCACCTATGTCGAGCTATGCATCAACTCTTTGCGCAAATAATGAGATTTAAATCAATGCTCTACGGTAATGACTTTCGGAGGAGATAGCTTTTGAAAATACCTTATTTTTGTACCCATTTTCCCCAATTATCTTCGGAAATATGGGAAAAAGTCTGGAATATGAGTCCTATTTATTTGTTGAAATACATTCGTATGCCAAGTTTCATAGATCTGGATCCCATAGAACAAACGTGAGAGCCATTTTCTCGAATGCGTCCAGACGTTCCCTTTTGGCTTCCCTTGACTCAGGTCGGATGCGAAACCTGAAGGAGGCAGCTTTTACGTTCACAGGAGGTGCCAGAAATCCGGGATGCCGGGCCAGAACTCGCAAAATTCAATTGCATAAGCAATTTATTGAGTTTCTGCGTCAATATAGAAGACTCAAATTGGAAATGAACTGCGCGTGGTTTTTGATATTCCTGAAATTGTCCAATTTTCGTGGTTTCTCCCAGTGGTGTTCAGGTGATTGCATGTGTGTTCTGAAACCAAAAGTCTCTTGTCCAAGACCCGAATTTTAGGATCAACTATCGACAGGATCATCTTTTTTGGCTCATGACGCACAGAACGGATGATATTGGAGTGCTTTTTAAGCCGCTGAACATGGTCATCTTTTGTCAAATAATTCAAAACAGAGTTGCCAAAGACGCAACTACAACTCTCACAACGAACCCATGTCACCACACTTACAATATGCAATGCAATATTCATGATCCATTTTTCAATGCACATTTTTTGTTATGATGCGAAAGAGATGTTTCTGAATAAGCCACTTCTAGCATGCACTCTTGGAGGTAAATAGCGATGCATTTTCTTATTTTCTCTAGCAAATGGAATTGCGTGTGCAAATACTTATTGAAGTTCCTTCAGAAAGTAGAAATAAAAGCAAAAAAACATACTAGGTTTTTTTTTTTTTATTGATGCACATTTTGCTGATTTTTTGATAAAATATTGATGAATTTTTATCTTTGTTATTATATGATTTTTCAATGGTGAACTTCATCCCTGATGCTTTCGAGTCACAACACACACGTGCTGCTGAGTTACTCAGTCAGATCATGGGCGGCGTGATGCGCGGCTGTTCTAGATACGTACAGGGTGTTGTGTAATTCGATGCACACATTTTAACAATGAACAGAAAGACGCCAAATAAAACGATTTTCACGAGTGACAAAAACCTGAAAATTCCATTTTTTTCGAAAAATGACCATAAATAATTTTAGATTCCCGTTGGAATAGGCTTACATTGCAATCAATGAGTAAAATCTAACTTCTTGGACAGGTTGTTGGCGTGCGCTTAAGTCTATTCCTACGGGAATCTAAAATTATTTCAAGGTATCATTTCTTGAAAACGAAGAGTTTCGAGGTTTTTATCACTCCTGAAAATCGTTTTATTTAGCGTATTTCTGTAAATGGTTAAAATATGTACATCAAATTACACAACACCCGGTATATTTCGATTCCTTAAGGTTCAACTAGTATTTTTTCCCTCTTTCGCTGGTGTAGAATTAAACTAAGTTTCCCATAAGCAAATTTATTGGAGTTCTGTATTACATCCGTAGTTATTAGATCTGCGAAGGTGGCTTATTTATCGTTGAGAAATTGTGCGATTATCTGTCGCTGAAATGTGCCATCACAGACACTCATTTCTGTACTATTGCGCCCACTCATGTCTTGGTCACATAAATTCGTCAGGTTGTTCATTCTTAAATGGAATGAACTTGACAACATCAATTTTACTTATATCAGCTAATGAGACCAAAAAATAAAATCCAGTTCAATCAAGCTGATAAAAAAGAAAATATTTGTCGGAGACATGAGAGGGTCCCAATATAAGAGAAGGAATATGGAAAACTCTGTCTAATCGTGCGCCAAAAACACCACCGGAAGCTGACTACAAAGGGAGTTGTGGCTCGAATTTAATCAAGCCTTAACTTGCTCGCCAATTTACCGCGCAATCGCTTCCAAAGAATGGCCTAAATTGCTTGTCTCTGTATGCAAATTTCGCCCGCAAGTGTTGCGGAGTTAACGGCGAATCAAAGCAACGAACGCTGAGGTAAAATTCGGAGTCATGTCTAAATTCATTCGCTGAATAGAAGAACTCCAAGCAAACAACAGAAAAATGTGGTCTAAACTTCGACAAGATTAAATGAAAAACGTTAAAACTATCTGTAATTTCCCCCCAAAAAATTGAACGAGCTGAACCGTGTGCTGCTAAGAATTGAGGCAAATTGATGCAAATATTTCGAATGACTTTCATAGTTCAGCATAAACCGAACCTATTTTTCAATTTAAAATTGGCTCTTTTTGCTTCATATGGTTAGATTTCAACCGAATTTTGTTAAAAAAATACCCATTAACTAAACGCAAGAGTCTTTAAAGAGAGTTAAAGGATACTTGTATTTTTTTCCGAAGTTAAAGAAGAAATTCAAATGAATCATCATGGTTTAGTGGGTAAAATTGCGACTCAAAAGCCAATCGTCTCGTAAATTATGATCATTTTCTCAGGGACATCAACAACAAATTTTACTTCGAAAATAGCAGGCAGACTTCAATGTACACTGAAGTTGTTTACAGTCATGGCTGCTGACCAGAGGTTATGTCGATTGCAAGGTATGAAGGTATAAATAGAGAGCAAAATTGACGATGTTCGACAGAGTACGAGTTCACCGCAACGCTTTGACTCCTATTTTTAGGCATCAAGGTTGTATGAAGTCGGAAATTTCACTGATTTCGCAAGAATGACGATGAATTTTTCAATCTCACTTTAAATTGTGAGTTTGTCAAATTATGTAGAGATTTGGACAACTTTAAAAAAAATAGTTCAAAAGTTGAATTTTTGCAGATACTTGGATGTCTAAATTTAGAATTATTCGAAATATAAATAAAAAGAAACGATATATTTTCATGAGGTATTAACATTTTGCCCATATTTGGCTCACACCTCACTTGACTGCATAAACAATACACGCTTAAGAATTTGCCATTCAAAAATGAAACATACCAATCACTTTCCATTCAGGAATTCAATTTTTCTGTAAATGCAATAATTGTTTGACGATTTGAGGCAAAAATGTGATTTAATCCTTAAAATTTCATGTTGCTAGTGGGTAACAGGGTGAAAGTTTGTTAGTAAGAAAGGATGCCTCCATTTTTCCATGTGCAATTTGTACCAGAATTTTAACTAACAGCTTTTTCATAGTGCGTTTCACTCTTTCTTGATACTAAATTCTTATCAATGTGTTTTATTGTTACTTAGATGCCTGTTTTCTGTATCGCATACGAGGATAAAATAGCCTAATCTAAAGAATTTGTTCCAAACTTTTGTGATGACATCCACTTTTATCAGATGTCCCCACTCTTTCAATTTCTCAGAGATCTCAGTTTGTAGGTAAAAAGGAAAACCAGTTTACTTGGTTCAATTTTGCAATATTTCATGTTCTAACTCTTTGTGTATTTCAGTACTAAAGATGGAATTATGAAATTCCGAAACGTTTTCAATTAAAATGTTTATTTACTCCTTGAATTATTCATTGTGCCAATATCAAATAGGTTTTTCTCAATCCTCACACCAAAGTAGAAAGTTACGCGAATGCGCGATTGTAAAAAGGATACAACTATTCTAGACTTACCTCTTGCACTTTTCCTATGGTGTCTTGCTGGTCCATATTGACGCTCCTCTTGTGTTGTTCGATCTTGCGTTTGGCCTCCAATTTCTCCATGTCTCTCTCCCGCTCTACTTCATACAACGTCTGCAACGAAGAGAAGAACCACTCACACAAATGAGCAATGCTCACTGTCATCACAATAGGAAATGAAGGCTTTTCTTTTATCGGAAAGCCACCCTCCGTTGAAGGCCTCCAGGCTTTTCTTTTCAGCTCAAAATGAAAATTATTGGCATCGAATATTATTGCAAGAAGTTTGCTTCCGTCCATTAAAACTGCACGAGCTTGCTTCCATTTTGAGCTTGGTTCTTATTTGATGCTGAGGTTCACACAAATCTATTGTTTGAAATCTAGTGATTAGTCAGTGCCTTGCGTTTGTATGAAAAAATCAGTATCTTGCAAGTGGTAGTTGTTCTCAATGTTAAATGTGCTCTTGGAGATAAAGTGTAGTACGTAGAATTAGCAGAAAATTAGAAAGAATATTGCATTGCGGACATCAAAAAAGCCCTTACATTTATATGAATGTGGAGTCTGATCAAAAAGCCTAAATCATAGGAAAACTTGATCTTCCTACTCAGTCAACTAATTTTACTACTTTTAAACTGCGTCACACCACAAATCATCGATATGAAATTAAAATTATTGTCAGATCAGCTTTCACAACCGATGTATGCAGGGAAAAAAATGTCCTCATTCCTTTAGAATTTCATTTAAATGAAAAAACCAGAAACTCTAATCAGAAGAAAAACTTTCCACTTAACGGGACTTCGAACTTTTTTCAAGAAAATTTTGTCGCGTTTCTAATATTTACTACATTGCCCGTCCCAGTCGCACTCGTCCACCTACGACCACCTGCCGGAGACTGGTGGTCCCGGATACCTCTAAACATTCCACATCAAGCTCACGTACTGGATACTAATGGCCCTCGATACCTTCAAACATCCAGGGACACCCAGCTCATCTTCCGGATACTGGTGGTCCCGGATACCTTCATACCCCCAGCCCACCTACCGGATACTGGCGCCCCGGATACCTTAACACACCCAGCTCACCTGCCGGATACAGGTAGTACCGGATACCTTGACACACCCAGCACACCTGCCGGATACTGGTAGTCCCGGATACCAAGACATACCCAGGACACCTGTCGGAGACTGACGGTCCCGAATACCTTGACACACCTAGTTCTCCTGCCGGATACTGGTGATCCCGGATACCTCCAAACACCCAGCTCATATGCCGGATGGTGTCCCGGATACCTTCACACCCCCAGCCTACGTACCGGATACTGGCGGCCCGGATACCACCGCCGTCCCACCTGTCGCAGGTCCTTGGCGAGCGTGGCAGTCTCCTGCAGGAGACGCTGCTGCTCCTCGCGCTCCTTCTGCCAGTTGAGCTCGAGGCGCGTCCGCAGCCCCGGCACCTTCCTGCTGCCGCCGCCCAGCAGCCGGTCCTCCTCGTACTGGGGGCAGTGTTGCGTCAGTACAGCGTCAGGTGGTGAATGTTGCATCAGTGTAACATCAGTGGGTGAATGTTACATCAGTGTAACACCAGGTGTTGAAGATAACATCATGTGACAATTCTGTGTACGCAGACCGCCAAAAATGATGGGATTCGATATTTTCCTTGCATAAATTTCCCAGATGTGGATGCCAAATAAAATTATCCATCTTAACAGTACCCGCGATAGAAAATATTCTTGTACTTGTGCACTGGTGAAACTCATTTCACAGAAACGGTTTTTCAGTGTCAAGAGCGTAGCGGAGAGACGGAAGAAGAGGACACCAAACAAATACACAAATAAATTAACACACCGAGGGCATTATTAGGTAAAACAACATCCGGTTTTACCTTCAGTCTAACTTTTCCGTCGAGGCATCTATGATTCTAGCCGCCCTCGGCTTCTAAAATCGGCTAAATCGACACGGGATCATGGCGAAAGCATGAAAAATTATTTTAATTTTTTTACTTTTGGTTTCTATTCTCCTTTGACAAAATTTGTAGCTTAGGAACGGTACACAATGATGATGATTTTAAAGGCTATCTCCAATGATGATCAAGTCGTAATTTTATCCAGCTCTACATATTGTACCCATTATATAGTATGTGTAATCCATTGTAATATGAAATAAGGAGGGATGAATACAAAATTTATCAGCAAAATGAAGATATAATGAACAGAATTATTACACATTAAGCCATGATTTCGTTCAGTCAACTTGAATTCCTTTCTTTATCATTGTTTTTAGGTTAAGGAGTTCAAAGAACTGGGAGCAACCTAAGATATAGTTTTGAAACGAAGTCGGCTTAAAATGTTCCTAAGGTTGCAGTTGCCTGCTTCAGTTTAATCATGATAAAGATATTCCGCTCTGAGGCTGCTCCAAATGCATTATTTATCTCTGTCATAACGTGTTTGCACCCTGTATATTTCAGTTATATTTGGCTTTGGTACCTTAAAGTATTAGTGCAGCAAACGAAGGCTTACAGACGTACACTTGCAATAAATAGTTAATCTTTTCATAATTGAAATGGTTTATGTTTTCTTACGATTGTAATTCTTTTTGCAAGGTATTGGAGTTTCACATGGCAACAAAAAAAAAATTAAAAGTGTATTAATTCATCACAAAAAAATGATTTAGCACCATTGTTTCAGATCAGGAAATGATTCTTTTCCTCCAGAAGGGCATGCCAAAAAATTAGCAGCGCACTCATGAGAACTCAGCGCTACCCCTGCGTTAGAGCGAGGTATAATTCAAAATAGTGCCACAATTACCTCACTACATCATGTTTTCAGACAGTACACAAAGAATTAAGTTCCAGAGTGCAATATGTGGAGAAATGATTCAACCCTAGAAACTCACCTCGTTGAGCTTGGTCTGCGCTTCGCACAGTTGTATGTCCGCATTTGTTTTCACATCGACGAGATCGTTCTTGAGTTTAGTGGTCTCAAGCCGATAATCCGCAAGTTTATCCTCCAATTCCGTGATCTGACTCTGGTAATCCAAAATCTGGGCCTCGTAACTCGCAACCTGCAATTCGTAAATGAGAGATAAAGCTGAGCTGCGCCCGTTTGCCGAGGCAGTATATGTAGAACAGGCTTGGCTGACGACCGATACGGTGTACAGATGTCAACCGGCTGACTGGGTTTTGTGTTTAAAAAATACGTTCTGAATAAAATCAAGAGCTCGAAGAAAAGATGAGTTTTTTCTTGGCAGATGAGAGAAATTTTGAAAGTGTATGACATGTTGATAGTTTCTTACTAGAATGATTGTTTTGTGAGAAAGGAAATTGATATAAAATGTTATTTTGCTAATTTATTCATAATTTAGAGTTTGGATGAAATTAAAGGGCTGTGCACAACGAAACTAACTAGAAACTGTGTGTTTAATACATATAAAATTTCATGTCTGAAAGAAACTACAATGAATGACGCAAGAAATAATTTTTGAAATGGACTCTTGATTACCTCACATCTTTCAAAGAAGAATTAACGCTACCTGAGTTAAATTGAGTCGCACGCTACAGTTGTATGACACTCGCTACTTTCTGTGTTTAATGCGCACAAGGAAAGTGCCCCTTACTCAGTAATTTCTCGCATGCGATTGCAAACTTAAAATAAACATAAAGAATATCATGATGGCGAGAAACATTGCTAAAAAATGTCATGAACATGGGAAGGGATGCTTGTCCTTCATGTCTCCTGTGAGAAACGATCAGCGATGCGTGGAAAAGTTATCAAAAGCTTTGAGTGATTAAAGACTTAGTTTATGATCAGTTTAACTTGCTTTTCGGCTGCAAGATGGCATCATTGGATTTCAACGACATGAAACAATCATAAAAATAAGTTTCAAAAATGGCAATGTGTAAGGCGTTATACAACGTAAAAACGTGGTCAAGAAATTAATTTGCTCCTGCAGTAGATACCGTAGAAATATGCGACTATTTAGACTATCACACTACTCATTGATATCGATAATGGAAAGTAAAAATTGCAGGAAGCTTCAATCTGTGATTTTATGGGGGTAAAGGTAGATCATTTATCCGGAGACTTTTTGAATCATTAGAGCAGGGCGAAGAAAGTTGTCCAATGTAAAAACTATTTTCATACTCTACAGGCCATAAATAGGCAGAGAGTAAAATATCACTGGAGAATGCTGGGGATCAAAGGGATTAATTGATCAGGATGAAAAGAATGAAGCAATTGGAGAAAATTACCTCATTAGCATTATCAGCTCTGGATGTTCTGTACTGAGACGAGCCGTTGGCGGTGCTTCCAGATCTCATTTGAGACAAATTCTTCTGCGCAGCCTCCATCAGTTCCTTGTACCTGTCTCGTTCTCGGCGGTATTTGGACATGTGAGAGGAAAGTGTGTTGACCTCTTCTGCTAAAGCCTTCAGTTTAGAGTCGTATTTCATTTTTATTTTTGTCGTCTCTGTCTTGACGGCCTTTTCTGACGCACTGAGTCTGAAAAAACAAAGAGCACAGGCGCTGGAAAAGATGCAATGCTCAAAATCAAAACATGATTGATGAGACAATAATTGTCTCATCAATCATCTAAAAATGTTTCGAAGCAAGGAAGATATTGCCATAAATCTACGGTATTTCGCTGCCAAAGTTCGTTTGCTGTTTCATAGAGTGCAACAAATAACCGTTAATCTACGGTCTTTCATTGCCAAAGTTCGATTACTGTTTTCATTATTGCTACTTGTTTCTCACCTGGTTCTCAAATCCTTGATTGTTTCCTCGTACTCCGACGTGTCAGGATTGGTGTTGGTCTGTCGTCGGTCGTTGAGTTCATTTATTTTCTCAAGATCGTCGACCTTTCTCCTCAGCTCCTCCCCCTGGCAAGACGAAAATGCATTTGAAGAGCTTGTGTCTGCCTTCAATACTCATGTAATGCAAATATCATATCAACTGAGCTGACATGGGGAATATTTCTTTCAAAGCTAAAGTAAATTAGAGCAAAGAGAATATCAAACACCCTCATGGGAACTTTGCAATGCGTAATTCTCCTAATCTGGTTCAAAATTAGCATGTATTCTCTCTATCAAATATTCGCACTGTGCTTGATGGTTACATTTTTTCAATTCAATTCATCGAAAAACATCATAATTATTTTCTGCTCAAAAAGTATTAGCTTGGAATATTTTGTGTTGTTCATTATCATTGCGACTACTGATGCACGGTAGCATCACTTTTTCGAACATTTCTAGCCCTTCTGAGCAATATTTGAAAGTTTGAACGACATGACAATTTTTTACAAGGGCAAAAAAGAATTAAACAGAGAGATGCAAGATAGTCATAGGGAAAAATACTATAATTCCGTTCTCGTTTTGATCACATAAAGTCGTAAGTGCTGTCAACCTCAAACACCTGCGGCACAGAAGCATCTAATGAGAATCAAGACTTCCCTTAACTAACGTACACGCAAAGAACCACCAGTAAGTTACATCGGAACAAGTTTACGGTTGCACTGAATTTGCAAAACAGGTTCCTTTTGGAAGCCTCCTCGCAAGGTCAGTCACGACCGCCCTGAACCTAATTTACACAGATGCCGCAATCTCACGTGCGATGTCACATGGTGTCCGAAGTTGCAAGCGGCAGCGAGGACACGCAATCAGGTCGCTAAGGAAATGAGGCCACCTCAAGTGTCCTCCGCAACGAAAACTATCTTCGTTACGACCCTTTTAAAAACCGTGAGATCTAATTCAAGCGCATAGTTTATTTTAACCCATCATGTCACAGCTCATGCAGAGTAGGGATGTAAAGCAAATTAGGTAATTTTGAATTTAAAAAGTGACATCAATCATATTGATGTCTTTAATTTAACCTTCAGAGAACGTTGCAAAATATGACATCTTTGGAGGGTTCGTTTTCACTCGTGTACATCATTTTAATATGGAGGAAATAGCTCACTTCTCTTCTGGAATAGGTGAGCTGATCTCGCAGAATTTCTTCATCTCGCCTGAGTTTCTCAATCTGGTGGTTTTTGTCGTCCAGGATGTCCTTGAGGCGATTCTTCTCGATAAAGGAACTCGTATCTCCAGCAGCGCGCCCTAGCCTCATCTCGAGGTCCTTCACTTGTTCCTGGGTGAGGCAAACGAGCACGTCAGGCAAACGTCGGGGTAGCAAAAATTTAGGGTGAATGAATACTGACACTGTTTTCTAAAATGAAAATGAAGGATCCTGACACTGTTTTCCGAAATGAAAATGAATCATAATAGGAGTGGAAATACGCAACAACGGTTATTTGTTGTGTTGTTCAATTTGCAATTGAGAGTATAAAAAGAAGAGAAGGTTATTAATTCATTCCTTAATTTAATCACATGGATTGAATTGGGCTAAAATGTGTAAGTTAATAAAATTCCCTAGAGTAATTTGAACGATGTGTCATACAGTAACGTTGGGTAGATTGTAAAATTTATCATGTAAGACATATTTTACCGAATAACTTTACAGTATATTCTCGGCAGACGAAAATTTTCTCGGACAATTTCTCACTAAGTACATAAGGAAATAAGCTGTAATTTGATGTCGAGCTAATTCAAAACTGAATGTTTACCGATTCTCTCCCTTGACGTTTGCCTGTAGAGTGACCTACAGATTCTTTTTCTGCTCAGTCATGCAACGAGGACGGGACAAATTGAGAACAACATGGCCCCATAGTTATTTCTCCACACAGTTATAGTGAGTCGTATCGCTAATTACTCACCATGTCACATTTCTATTATGGTAAAAGTGGCAATGTGAACTAAAATTTCAGACTATGGAAGGGGAAAGATTTCCAATTATTTATATCAATCAGAATTGAACACATTTAAAGCTTTATTAAAAGTTTGTTCTCTAGAAAAATATTTTATATCTATACATACACTTACTTAAAAATAACTTACGCGTCAAGTCTTAATCGGTATCACTAAGCACGTTATCAACATTACTTCCAAACCGTGGTCACCAACTTGAACGAAAATGATGGTCATAAATTTAACTGTGATGTTCAGTGGTAACCACTTTGTGTTTTCACAAAGCCCTTTTAAAATATAACCCAATAAAGTAATTTTGGTCAGTGAACAGACTAAGGTTAATAAGAGGATGTCAATTCCTCAAGTCAAAGTTAAATCATATCTACATTTTGAGTTTTTGTCGCCAAATTGGAAACTGACTTATTTCGTGCACCATGTGCAAGAGAACGTCGCAATTACTTAGATATTTAAACTGATGATGGAAATTTGCATCCAAAAGACAAGCTATTTCATCTCAGAGCGTTTTGATGAACAAAAAATTTCAATAGGAACAAAAAGGCAATGCTGACCTGCATTGAGAGCTTCTCCTTTATCCAGGTATCTTGTCTGAGGTTGTAAGTCTCCCTGAGCTTCTTCAGCTCGGCGTCGATTGTGTCGTATTCAGCCTTCAGAGCCTGGTAGTCTTGCGAGCTGCCACCTTTCTTCGTTGAGTACTTCGTACAGAGAAATAACAGATGGTTGTGTGCTCGACATGACGAATGGGATGTTACAGATATGCAACCTTAGCTTCAAAGAAAATCGATATTCTAAGCGCAAAATCTAAATACGTGATATGTATTTCACACAAAATCCTCGAAAAATCGAATTTTTAAATAGGATTTGTACGGAAAAAATACTATCCCTCAACCTCGAGAGGTGTTTCCCTCTAGTATAAACATTTAAATAATAAATTCTAAGGTTAGAAAATCAATACCTGAGCTTTCTGGACGACGAAATCTTCCTCGAGCAAATCATACTTTACTTGAAGGTCAACTAAGTCCTGGTGCTCTTTCTTCTTGGCCTTTTCCGTTTCTGGCGACATGAAGACACGATTAATTAACTTTGCCATTGTTTGAATGAAGGTATCATCATAAAAGATGGGACGTCGTAGTATTGTACAGGATACGAACGCGAGTATTGTCAAGAGAGGGACGTAATTGGAAAGCTTGATCAATCCAACAGAAGTAATAATGTTTAAAACAAATATTGCCGATATCAAATTTAGTTACGGTATTAACAAGCATTAAATACTACCAAGCTCTGTAATCAATGTCAAGAAGAAAGGAATGCAATTGGAAAGCTTCAAACAAAAGTAATATTATTTGAAACAAATATTGTGATGTCAAATTTTGTTATGGCTTTAAGAATACTTAATATCACCTAGCCGTCTAGTCAAAATTTTGTTTGCACACCAATAACTTTTCAATGATGTGGAAAAAAATGCAATTAACACTAGTGAATTGGGTTCAAGCTCATGCTTATACTATTACTAACGTATATCCTAACGACTGAAGAAATTTGGCTTAGCTTGGCAAAGAATCTTGGTAAAGGACAATAATTATTATTCTAATGATTTTTAGTCTATTTGAGTTGAAACTTATTCATTATGGTTGAGAGCAAATAACTTAAAAACGATCCCGAATATAACCACTCAGCTAAAATTGGTGCATTGTTTACGGTGTAGCAATACTGCTTCCTATTTTAAACACCATTTTTACACCTCAAACCTTCACGCTGGCAACCATTGTCATATATTTCAAATCCAAGTGTGTATCTTTACTCTACCGTCACATGAATTATAGGATAAACCTATTTTTCATCTATCAAATTTTGATTCATTTTTCGAATATATACTTTTTGTGAACGAGTTCACCAAGACGAGATTTCACTACGGCATGTCGCCTTTGCTGTCATGCACATAAAATAATGATGCAATTTCAAGGCAACATCGCCCCACATGAGGTATCCTCACGTGAGGGAAAATCACGTTAGCTGTAGAGTAGTTGAAGCCATAAAAGTCTGTGCATAGGTAAAACAGAAGCCTATCAAAGACTTGTTTCAGCGTAAAACATTTCCAGAAAATCTTCATTGAAGTTGTATATGCTTCTTAATTCCCTTATCAATCTAATAAGAGTGAACGCACTCCTTTGTAAATCGATGATCTCTCACTTAATAGTACACAAGTTTCAGGAATTTTTGCTTGCCTGTAAGAAGGAACTTAGTAAAAAATCCCTCACTTAGTACGCCAGTGACTGGAACTTTTGCTTACGCTTAAGAAGGAGCGCATTCCTTTTCAAAATCCATCACTTAGTAGTACGCCAGTGACAGGAACTTTTGCTTACCCTTAAGATGGAAGACATTCCTTTTCAGAATCCCTAACTTAGTAGTACACAAGTTATAGGAACTTTCGCTTACCCTTAAGATGGAAGACATTCCTTTCCAGAATCACTCACTTAGTAGGACGCGATTTACCAAAACTTTTGCCTCTCACCTTCCAGCTTCTCAGTGAACGAAAGCTTGGCTCCCTCGAGCTCAGAAGAGAGCCTCTTCACTTCCTGCTCTGACTTGGTGAGTTTCTTTTGTACTTCTGCCAAACTGCCCGCCGGTCCCCGCAACGTCCTGGTGGTGGTGCTCTCCTTCTCCAGCCGCTCCCGCTTTGACTTCTCCGCCTGCGACAAGGATTAAAAAAGGTTATTTCATTTCAATCAAGGTGGCTCATCTCAAATAATCGTGTTTTTACTAGGTTAATTATTAATACCAGAACGCAGTCATAGTTAACATCTTTCACTCTTCAAAAACTTGATTACGAGAGACATTATGCTCAAATTTCTTCGTTTTCCTTGTGGGAAAAAACACCTCGCTCACACTGACGGGAGTCAGACACTCCACCTCCCTTGAGCACCCTAACTACTTGGCAACATGAACCACGGAAGTGTGGATGAAATAATGTACGAAAACGTGTACCTAAATTGTTGTTGTATAGAAACTTGCATCGAAGTTGTTAAATGAATAGTATTCATACCAAATGCGATGACTGGTGTCCATTAGAAGCCGTGTAGTATGATAATATGGGGAGAAGAGGAACTATTTATTCATAAGACCCGAACGTGAGACGACAAATGGGAAGCCGTTTGGACTTATAATGATGATTATGTGCTTTGCAGTCGGTAGTGTACATATATTGAGGAAAACCATCGAGGCGTGAGACACAAAACACGAAAATGACTCTCTTTAAAATTTAAAACTAGCGGTCGAAGGGCCGATGGATGGACGGAAAACTCAAATAATGTGTAATTCATGCATTTGTGAACTTTTGTATCGCCTGTATTGTATCAGGCACATGTGAACTGTTGTATCGCCTGTATTGCATCAGGCACATGTGAACTGTTGTATCGCCTGTATTATATCAGGCATATGTGAACTGTTGTATCGCCTGTATTGTATCAGGCATATGTGAAGTGTTGTATCGTCTGAATTGTATCAGGCATATGTGAACTGTTGTATCGCCTGTTTTGTATCAGGCATATGTGAACTGTGGTATCGCCTGTTTTGTATCAGGCATATGTGAACTGTTGTATCGCCTGAACTGAGCAGGATTCTTGTGTTTGCAGTAAGCGAGCGAGCAGTCTAATCCTAATTTTGACTTTTATCGACGCAGCAATTCAGTTCAACTTCACTTTCAAGAAGGAGTAAAAAGGGAATGGGACAGTTAGCAATGGGTATAAGTGATGCTTCTGCAACAAAAAATAGTAAATGACGCGTATTGAAGTACACTGGAATGAATTCTACTGACCACAACGATTGTTTCGAAATGGTTCCCTGAATTCTCGTCGCTTCTTCTCGGTTCACTCTCACGAGCATGCCACTAACTTGAATCAAATGTATTTCTATATATGGATACAAAGAAATGTCTACCAAAATTTCCTACTATCTAGTGTTCTTCAAAAACCCATTTTCACGTAAAACCTTAACAACAATATCCTCTATTTTGCCAAAAACATCAAATTTTACGTTACTTGTTCTATAATCAAACACTCAAGATTTTTCTGCGTTGGTGCATATATCTTTAAACATTAATGCAACTCGTAAAGCTGAGCCCATCAAATTACACAAGTAATCAAGCCCTCCAAGCTACGCAAGTCATCAAGTATGGAGGCTCTAAAAATACGAAATGGATTTGGTGGAAATATTTAAATATTTCGGGGGATTAATAAATAAAGTTGAAGTAATTGTTCATGCTCGGGTATTTTTGTGACGTGAAGTGGAGTTTCTATTTGTGCATTGAAATTTAATATTGCATTTAATGAGCTTTAAAAAATCAGGTAAAGATTGTAAATTTCAACTGGATTACATCTAAAGAACATTTAAAATAAAAGTAGAGCTATTTGAAGAGAGGCAGATATTTATTCTTCCGCAGGTTTTGGAGCTCGCGTCGCAGCAGAACTATCGAATTCAATATAAAATGTCACTTACCTTAAGTTCGCTTTCCAAAGTGTTCATTCGGACCTGGAGATCAGCCTTCTCTGCTTTCAAAGTTTCACTTTCTTTGTTGATTTTGGATGCCAACTTCTCTTTTTCTTTCTCCACCTGCATAACATACAACCCTTTTGAGTATAAAGACATTCAAACCTGCATCACACTCTGGAATTAAGACAAAAGCGTTTTGTGTGAGTGATTGTTAATAAGATTGAACGAAGAGCTAGTTGGTGTCACGGAATGTTTTAATGAATCGAAAATCATCAATGCCCTAAAACCTGTCTCGCATCGTTGGTAAACTTCACCGTAAATTTTCTGCAATACCAATAATGGATAATTTTATTCACTCGGACGTTTATTTGAATTTAATACATTAAGTTATTAATATTCCTGCCGTTGTCTTCGGCAAGTCCAATGGTAAATGATTCGACACACGTCCAGGCTTTCTGCGAGTCCAGACTGCAAGCGCACACTTGCACAAAATACAGAACTGCCTATCAAAATTACAAAACAAGACTTCGAAACAGAACAGCCTAACACAACTACAGAACTGCCCAGCAGAACCACGGAACGGTCAAACACAACTACAGAACTGTCTATCAGAACCACAGAACGGAAAAACAGAACTTCAGAACTGTCTAGCAGAATCAAAGAACGGTCAAACAGATCTTCAGAACTGTCTAGCAGAACCACGAAGCTGCCAAACACATCTACGGCAGTGTCTAACAAAACCACTGAACGGAAAAACAGAACTATAGAACTGTCTGGCAGAACTACAGAACGGAATAAACAGAGCTTCAGAATTGTCTAGTAGAATCGAAGAACGGGCAAACAGAACTTCAGAACTGTCTAACAGAACCACAAAACGGAAAAACAAAACTTCAGAACTGTCTAGCAGAATCAAAGAACGGTCAAACAGAACTACAGAACTGTTTAGCAGAACCACAGAACGGTCAAACAGGACTACAGAACTGTTTAGCAGAACCACAGAATGGCCAAACAGAACTCCAGAACTGTCTAACAGAACCAAGGAACGGCCAAACAGAACCACACAACTGTCTAACAGAACCACAGAACATCCAAAGAGAACCACACAACTGTCTAACAGAACCACAGAACGGCCAAACAGAACCACACAACTGTCTAACAAAACCACAGAACGGCCAAAAAGAACCACACAACTGACTAACAGAACCACAGAACGGCCAAACAGAACCACACAATGTCCAACAGAACATTTGCAATGCTCTCCCACGTGAATACGTACGGCCCCCTTACTTATCAGATTATGTGCGAGTAATGGTTTAATCTTTTAATGGATCGAGTGAATCATTTCGTGTGCAGCTAAAATGCGATGTATGACAATTCCAAAAATGTTTTCAAACATAAATGCCTGCAGTTCAAGTCATGTGCAACGAGCAGTGTGTGGTGAATAAAAATGAAATTGGAATAATTGCAAGAATGGACGGAAATTTCATAAAATGTATCCGTATAGTCGGGACTCCTAGAAATCAAGTTTTTTCAATGACTATATCAATCAAGAACGTTATTATAGTATTAACAATACCCAAAGTTTGAGTCTCTTTTTAACGTTAAATCGATCGTCCTCTTCGAATATCATCACGTTACTAAAGCAAGACACCGACTCTATTATTATTCTTAAGATGCAGTCATAGGAATGATTTAATTGTAACCTTGACTACAAATTGGCACAAAATAAATCTGCGTAGATGATCTGAGTGATACTCACACATACTCTTCGAATATTGCAATATTTACTGCACATTTGAAACTCATGAACCACGTACAAGAAAGGTTTCACTGACACGCATATATTCTGTTCGAATACTGTAATACATGCATAGATAATTTAGACTACGTAGTGGTTTTACTTGATACAAATGAATTCTATTCAGATCCTGTATACGTATAAAATTTATGTAACATGGTCGCCTAGCTTAGTTGCTTACCCGAGACAATGTGTCCTTGACATCATCGAGATCGCTAAGCAAACTATCGTTTTGGCTTCTGATCTTGCGCATCTCTTCTGTGTCTTTCTTATGTGAGTCATGCAGGTCTTGAAGCTTCTTCTGCTCCTTGGACAACTTACTCTCCTGAGGCGGCAAAAAATATTCTCAACGTAAATTATGCCAAAAGAAAACATATCTTATGCATTGAACATCCAAACCACGGTAAGATTGTTTTGTGAATTCACGAGAGGGTGGAAATGAAATTAATTTAGTATTCATTAAAACGAAAAGAATCGAGTTTGCAACACCTGGTAACGAAGAAAAATATGGCATTCTGTCATTTTCAAAAGACGAAAATGAGTCCTTCAAGTGCATTGCTAAAATTAATGATATAATGAGCGTTTATTTGCTTGCATTGGTTAAATGCCTCTTTAAATTCAAAGTGAGCGTATGTATGAACTTATTTAACAGATTGACAGATTGTAGTGCTAGTGGACTTGTAATTCAAGAAAAATGTACGTTCTAAGATAAAAATTCCAGCTCATCGTTTGCATCAGGGAACTCTCAGAGAAGAAACAATACCATCAAGTCAAGTGGATTTACCACCAAGTCCAGTGGATTTACCATCAATTCCTGTAGATTTATCATCAAGTCCAGTAGATCTTACCCTATCCATATAATGGATTTTCAGCGCGAAAAGCCATTTTGCTCAAAAAAGGTCTCACGAAGCAGCATAAACCAAACTTGCACAATGAGAAATATGCTACAAAATACATGAAAATCAATGGTCAAAACGAAGTGTCGTTGAGCAGCGAGCGAATTTTTTCGTGTAAAAATGACAGCCCTACAAAAAGTTTGATGTAGAATAAACTCCTCCATACTTACAGCGTTCTCTAAGTTTTTCTGAGCTCGTTTAACATCTTCTTCAGCTTTTTCCTTGCTTCTCCTAATAGTCGTAATTTCCTTCTTAAGATCTTCTCTTTCCTTGAGCCACGACACAGACATTTCTTTGTGACGCTCCTCTGCAGCTGACAACATAGATCTTTCTTCTTCCAGCTGATGAAATTATAGCCAATTTTAGGACGCAGAGTGGGCAGTGGCCGCGGCAATCATCCCTCGACAACACGTTGTGAGAAGCGTTTCTCGTTTGTACAATTTTCAGAGTGCTCCTCAATGGGATAACGCATTTCCCGAAACAGTGCGAATGGTGCAATTTGCCAGTGTTTTCAATTAAATAATTCATTTTATGAAGCGGTGTGAATCGTAACATTTTTCAGAGTGTTTCAAAAGAGTGTTTCATTTCCGTAAACAGTGTGAATGGCGTCATTTTTAAAAGCGGTACCATTTCCAGTGTGTTTCCAATGAGATAATGCATTTTCCATGACAATTTAAATGACACGGAATGAATTTGGTGGAAATATCTCAGCTTTTGAATTGATATTGAAGTAATTATTCATTCTCGAGTGTTTTTGTGACGTGTAATGGAGTTTTTAATTGTCCATTGAAATTTAATGCGGCATTAGATGAATTAGACAAATTCAGAGAAATGAATTACAATTGGATTACATTCAACGATAAAAGTAGAGTTATTTGAAAATATTAATTACATTAGCGACATTTAACGATGGAAGTCACATAAAAATTTTGTTAGCAAATTCAGAGATAAATGAAATTTGAAAATACAATTAAGAGAAATTCCCAGGCATGAATTAGATTCATTACAAAAATGGATAAACTCATTGGAATTAATGAAATTTAAGTGCGATTTGAAAAATCAAACTCTTCGTGGCAATGATAAGATCGCCAACACAATGAATGCAGTGCAGAAATACAATCAGTTGGAGGAGCAGGTGAGCAGGTGGGGAGCCAGGAGGCCGGCAAGAAGAAGTGGAAGTTCCTCCCGGGAGACGAGAGCAGACAGTAGAGAAGAGAAGGTCGTAAGAAAAAGACGGAATATTTAGAAACAACTTAAACATTTTCCATTAAAAGGGCTATTCAAAAAATAGGAATTAAAATTAAGCACCTTATTTAAAATTTTAATTTTGATTTTGAGCATGTCAGAAATTTAATATTCAAATCCATGAGACAAGAATCGTCAATGTCTTTTTTGGGAATCAGCATAAATATAATATTTAAATAAATGACTGTGTTTACAAGAAACAAAGATTCTTCTTGTGTACGTGGCAGAAAACAGGCGTTTTAAAACTATTCAAAACCACGATATATATTCTATACATATTTTAGTTCAATAACTCTACAGAAGCGCAACAAACTCATTTTCTTGAATAAAAACTTTTTACATCATTAATTCTATACAATTCTAAGAAAATCTTGCAAATAGCACAAACAACGCTTAGTGATTTTAGGAACTTCAAAATAGGCCCTTCAGGAAGGCCCACATTCGTGAAATTAATTCTGTCTAGCGACAGCCGCAAGTGTTCTTATGGCAACACATTACAAAAACTTCACTCGAGTTCTCCCGCAAAAAATGTAGCGGCCGCAAGTTGAGATTGATGGCGACAAAGAAACCAAAAATTTCAAAACCTCAAAGTGGCGGCGAAATTTAAACTTTCCTCAAAACTGCGATGCACAGCAAAATTTTGAATCAGTGTAAGGGTAGCATTTATTAAATTGCAAATAAAAACTTTGAATACATCTAAAACTTCATACGAGTGATTTAAAGTTTGCAACTAATTTATTTCGTATTTTACATCCATTTAAGAAAAACTATAAGCACTTTCTAGGCTTAAGAGTGAGGCAAAGAATCTGTCAGCTAACCAGCTGTCGTCTTATGTTCGTGTTTAAAGAATATCACTTTGAGACAATTGGTTTTCGTATAAATTCTTAGCAGTCAGCAAAACACTTATTTTTCTATATTATATGACGTCAGCTCTCAGCGCTAATGCACATTTGTACAGAAAGGACAAATAAAGAAAGAGAAAGGGGAGATGACAGATCGAAAAACAGAGTGAGCAAATGAAAATTTAATAACGCAAAAAAACGAAACTCGTGCACAAAGAATTTATTTTATCCCTTGATTTTATAATCCAAATTATTAATACGGCTGTTTAATTTCCTACAGACTTGGTTGGTATCCTAATAAATGAGCTGCGTATTAGGCACGTGGCTTGCAAAATAGTAAGAAAAATTAAAATTAAAACGGATACAGCCATCTATTCTTGATTAGATGCAGTTTCCTTAGAAGTATTTATGTATGATTATTATTGCCTAACCATATCAAAAAGTTGTCCCGTAAACATTTTTGTGGTAAAATATTTGGTTTACTTTGTGTGCATTTTCCAGTCTAACTTTTTCGCCGCCTGCATGCATGTTTTTCGCCTCATTAGCTCTTTAATCGCTTAAATCACTCCGGCGGCGAAAAACATGCATGCAGGCGGCGAAAAAGTTAGACTGGGTTTACGGCCATTCTCGTAATATGCTTGACGCACTTGCATTGATTACTACCTTCAGTTCGTTGCGTCATGAACAAGCAGACGTCGCTGCATATTGTTAGAGTCTATTACCCTATTGGTTTCAATAAAGATCATTTAAACAATGGCACACCGCAGCGAAGAACTGAAAATTTCTACTGAAAAACAGCAACACTTCTCAGAAATGTGGCTACAATAAAAATGTCAAAAAAGGTTATTAAGTAACTGCTGCCGCTGCTGCAAAATGCAGAATCTCCGATTACATGGACACGCTTCTCCATGGAATCATGCCAAAGGCAACCAAAAATCCTTCATTGATGGCAAACTTTAACTTTATGATAAAATTCATCGTTAAATGCTCACATGAAGTTACTGTTTACAAGGATATACCTGTCTCATAAAAGCTTATCAAATTACAAAGGCCCACAAGATGATCCAAAAGTTGGGAAACTCATTCAAACTTCATCAACAATCCATGCCAATAACAAGCTATTCCGTGAATTCTTTCGTAGTCATTTTTTTGAAAATCCAGCAGCTTTCTTTTTCCTTCGGAGCGTGTGCGTTCCTAGGATGCTGGAAGCTCAACAGCAATAGCTTTGCCTGAGAAAATAATTGCCTCATTTCTTCTGGCAGAGAGCTTTGGTACAACCGATTCATCGGGGATTGTAGGCTCAAGATCTGCTTAAAAAATGAACCTGTTGTGTAAGGTCTAAGAGCACACAATTTTTCCAAAAATTTAATAAACTTTTCTTGAAATTCTGTCGAGATTCTTGGAATCGAGCACAAGGGCTTCATCTCATCGAAAAACGAAGGGAAATTTCTCCAAGTCGACTTTTGACCACACACCGATAAAGCAGCATGCTGCCTTAACATTGCAACAACATTCACCTCGTGTTTTTTTTTGTTCTGAACTTTCTGATCATCCTGTGGCACCAATGGTCGAATCAAAATTGAATATCTTGGAAGATATATGCAATTAGTGTATAAACGCCAAAAAAGTAAAAATAAATTTTGACCTCGACGTAAAGTTAAAAAAACGAGAAGACGATTAGCTGGTCCAAAAAATTTTCATTTTCGAATGAAATTAGGCACCAAAAATATAATGAACACATTTAGATTAAAGTGTTTTCATCAAGAATTTTTGGCCATCCTTCTTTATTCAGCGGTCCATCGTTCTAATGGGAACGCTTAAGCTTCCTAGGCAGAAATTAGAAGCCACGTCTAAGTCGCATTTTTTGACAAACTAGAACACAAGCACAAACCTTTGCTTCAGTTTTATTGACTGAAGTCCGTAAATTTTTTTCCGTTTTTTCCCCTGTTCTTATAGACTCCTCGGCTTCTTTCAAACGCTTCTCGAGCGTATTGATGGTTTGCTGGGCCGTCGAGAGCTTCAATGTAAACAAAAGCATTCAATACGAACTTTTGCTGTCTTTAATTGCCGTTTGAAAAGGTTAGCGCATCTTTCAGTTGAAGAATATTTTTTGAGCTAACCAATTATAATACCAGGTCTACCAATTAAATAAATATTTTTCCTCGATGTTAAAAACAAATCAATGGAGTAAATAGTCTTCCAATTAGTTGCATTGTATATCGGTACAGAATTGAAGCCTAGAAATCATATCAACACTATCGAACAAATCTTTGTTTATTCTAAACTGCACACAACAGAAGTATCAGCGACATTGAAGTCATTACATACATTTCCAAGTGCCTGATAAAAATGATAATCATTATCATAAGACTCTACAATTATTGGAAATTTTTGAAGTATTGTAGGTAGAGAGACTCTATGGAATACTTGAAAACTTTTGAAGTATCCTACGTTGGAGGACTCAGAGAAATTTTGAAAATGAGTGTGGTATCGTGTCCACAGGATCTCTGAAAATACATTGAAATTTGTGTAGTATCGTACGTCTAGGAACTCTGAGAAATACTTGAAAATGCATACTGTATCGCACTTAGAAAGACTATTTGAAATACTTGAAAATTTGTGTGATATCGCACTAAGAGGGGCTCTGAGAAATTCGTGGAAATTTATGAGTAATCGTACGTCGAAGGACTCTGACCTCTTTCTGCGTGCGGTGTTTGTCGGACTGCGCAGCTCTGAGCTCGTCGAAGCCCACCAGCGACCCCTCCTTGACTTGTGACCGCAGGTCTGCGGTCTTCTCCTTCTCGTCCTCGAGCTCCCGCTTCAGGGACTGGATTTTGTCTTCGTAGCGTCTCAGATCGTCAGCTCTCTGGCTTAATCCTGGCAAATTTCGACAAAAGAAGGTATAAATGACCATCATCTTGGAGGAACGCGTGTCTGTATAAAATGTCTTTTCCAATATAAAATGCCTTTATTATGTCTAACGTATTCCACGCGATAATGCCATAACAGTTCCAATAGCATTCGAGGTATGGGCCACGTTTGGTTGGAGCGTAACTCACAGAGGAAATGTAAAACAGCGACTCATTCTCTCTTTGTCCGCTGTGGTGGCTGCGTGACACACGCACCACACCCAGCAAAAACAAGAATTTTCAATACACACATCTGTCAATGACGCGTTTTTCTGTGAATTCTACGTATCTGAAAAGTGTTACGAAGTTCGATTTATTCTTCAATTTAATGAGTGTCCCTTTGCATTGCCAGTCGATCATTATTAGAAGCTACCAATTTCTTTGAAAGAAAGTCACTTCCAAATAGTAAATGAGAAATGAAAGCTAAAATACTATTAGTTCATTTCAAGCACAATCCAGGGATCTTTAAGTCTTAAATTTCAAGTTATCAATAAAAAAAAAAGAAACTTGAACAAACTAAAAAGATGGGAAACACAATTTTGGTTTTTAAATTGTTCTCTAAGTTTCTGCTTTTTTCGTCGGCTCCAGGCAAATTCATTCTATTTTCTATGTAAGTGCGAAGAAGCACGATACAAACATTACGAATTTGAATTTCAGGTAAAAACATGTCAGATTTCTTCACAACAATTACCGTTCTCCAAAACCTATTTGAGTTCTTAAGATTTCATGACTACATTCTGCCTTTTTCTGGTTGCTCTTAGCCCGGCTAAAGTACATTTACCTCTTCAACGTCAGCAAATATGTCCTCAAATTACAGTTATCACGGTCACCATTACATTGGACTGGCACAGACATCAGGTTGTCAACGACACCAGATTAAGGAAGAAACTGCTACATGGCAGTGAACTCCAAAAAACTCAATAGGGAAAAAATGAAACAACAAATGCCAAGTGTTATGCCTATGTTGGAAAGAGGGCTGTCTGAGGCGTTGAAGGGTCGAAAATAATTTTTCCGAATCATGCAAAGTTCGTTGAAAGTTGTTTTAACTAGAAACTTAACCGGAACTCTCTCAGCTTAGAGCTGGCGTTTTAGTAATATCCCGAGCTGCTCTTATGTTTTTTGTCAAGTCGAAGTGTCTTCAAATTTCGCTTACCGGACTGCTCTGAAATGTTTGCACAAACTAAACTATAAACAAAAATCTACAGACATTGACAATTTTTCTTTCATAATCGAGGAAAAAAATCCTTTTAGGTTTCATTGCAGACCATCCCTTGCAGTTCTATAATTGGTGTTTACCAGGAATTTGTTCCAGCCACGTGTACATCAGAATGAAATGAGATGCATTGACCTTCCCTCACCCACACCAAAGCAAAAACGGCTAACCGATGTCTTGCTCGCAATCACGTGCATCACAAGACACTCAATGCTAGGAAATTGTGCCCGCGAAGCAAAAACATTTTTTTTGTCGGAAAATGTTATCAAATGAACGAAAGGAAGCCACGTGCGGAGGCATTTTTTATTAAAATTTTTCTTCGTTGTCTCAAAATTTTCCAGTATAAAATGTCCTTGTTGTCTCTGCTTCTTCAGCCACATCACAGCCCTCGTAAAGTAATCGGTCACCCTCGGCCTGCAATAGCAACGGTGGCGGCAACAGCAGAAAATATGCCCGAGAAAGCACGAACGGATCTCTTTCATTTCATACATTATTTTACGCTTTTACATGGAAGCTATGGAACCTGCAAAAATGTACTTACGTTCAGTGTGGAGACAGTAGAGGAAAAATATCAACAAAGATTAATCAGATTAGGTTCAGCAATTAATTGCTTAACATGTGTGTAGAATTCACTTTTAGTGAAGAAAAATGCAATAGTCATTCCATGTAAGTTAAGGCCAGAAAGTAATTTCTTCCATTCCTACGTATTCCTAATTTATAAATTACTGAATTACGCTACCTCTTTGACGAGTGCTGACGTACGGAAGTGATGAAATTTGAAGAAAGTTATTCTTTATACTTATTCTGAATCTAATTATTTAACAGATGGGATTTAAAGGCTTTATACTAAATGAATACTAAAAAATGCTCTTTCATTTAGCGTTTGTACCAGTACATTTCCATTGAAGTCTACTGGAAGACCAACAGTTTTTCTGCAGCAATTCTCGTTCGTCTAGTCAGTTAAATCTAGGATAAAATAAATTAGGTTGCCCAACATACTGTGTTTACTTTCTTAGCTATTTAAGAATAATGTACCAAAATATTTTGAAGATATCATCAACATCATTAATATTCATGAAATGCACTCAAAAAAATGCTTGCATAAATCAGAATACTCACTTCTGTCCATGGATGAATTCTTGTCGGACTTTTCTCTTTCTTCCTTGAGCTGATGAGTGAGCTCCTCGACCCTCTCTTTCTCTTTGGCGAGTTGATCTTTGAGGTCTTGCAAGTTGCCCAAGTCGCCGCTGCTGGTTCTTGTGACAGAGTTTTTCTTCTTTTCGTGTTCTTTCACGGCAATTTGCAGTCGAGCTGCCGGTAAATAAGCATCGTTTTAGTAAATATTTTAAGATATTACGTTAGATCAGTCCAAAATTGGCACGGAAACCTTTCAAAATATAATTCTTTTCAAAGCTTATTGTCCTAATGTTGATGGTTAGCAAATAAGTCTAAAAGACATGCTTCCAAAGGAATCGCAGGTTTGTGTTAAGTTAATCCACGTCACAACCAAGCAAAAAAACAGTTTAATTTATGCTTAATTTGTTACTATTTGTAAGGAGATTTCCCACCACGAAAAAAGCTTCGAAATCACAGCGGACTATCGTGCAACAGTATAAGTTAAATGTACGGGTATCCTGAATTCAACAATAATTGTAAAACAACTTTTAGTGGCGTACTCGTTTGTATTAGAATACAAGAAAATCCTAGGTATTTTTATTTTAAAATCCAATTAAGATTTTATGCTTCTTATCGTTCGCCTGTCTTCTCTATGTACGTTAACCGACATGTTAAATGACAATGGCTCCTTGAGAAGGTCACAGGCTCGTTCCTGTTTCTGTGCGCTACTCTGCCGGTACAAGCAGCTCCTCTGATGATGCAGAAAACGTAGGGTTGCAGGGGAAACTCTTCCTCTCATTGCACATGCATTTGACGTGGTCCTCCTTTAACGACAATGGAAATACTGCTTGTAATCGCTAACAAAATTGGGTTGTGAAATAGAGCAGCCAATGAATATGTTTTCTGATATGTGTACTTTTGATTCAAACTAAGTTTGCTAAACAAACAGAAAATATAATAAAATTTAGAGTATATCCCAAATAAATAACTCTCTTCGTCAGCGGTCGAGCAACAGTGCCTTGTAGAAAATAACACCTCAGCCTGGTGCTTCTCTCCGCTGGGAAAATATGAAAGTTAGCTCAAATTCCCTCCCTACTCAGTTGTCTGAAATAGGTGCTAATCGATAGTAACCACTTTTTCGTCCTGTAGTTACTTATAAAGTATTTGAAAACCAATGTACACGATGATACGTATCATCTTCTCTGTTATTTGGAATGGGTGTCAAGTGGTAGTAACCACAGCCCTGCAAACAAGCGAAAATATTTGGTTCATAGCATGCTACATGGAAAATGGGAAACATTTCATTCAATCAAGTTTATACGTATCCTGCACAAAGGTTTTCGAAAAACCTTACAAGGAACGCATTTCGAAAACCTTTGTGCACGATACGTATCAACTAGATTGAATAAAATACTTCCTGTTTTTGCATGTAGCATGCCATGCACCAAATATTTTTGCTTATATTTAAGGATGTTCAGCACATGCTTCCTGGAGAAAAATTTATTCTAAGGACCAACGCAAGGGTCGTCGTAAATTTGTTTTCACTAGATCCTAGATTCTGGAATAAATTATTCGTCTACTATTTAAACAATACAGTGCAGCAATGCTTTCGTAAAATTGTTAGGGCCATGCCAAGACACTTGTAACTACAGGAATTCTACATGAGGTATAATTGATATCTACATGATATCCAATAATGAAATTGAACACAGTGTGGTATCAACAAAATGCTGGGAAGTTCAGAATGAAAAGTGTGTAATTCAATGAGGATGATGTTGAATTGAATTATGAACACAGTGGTATGCAATTCAGTACATAATTAAATTGTGCAATTCAGTGTGTCATGAAATGTTCGAAGTATATTGTTGAGTTTTAATCGATTAATTAAATGTTGTGTAGTAATTGACAAATGAAATTTTGGGTTGCAATTGGTTAACACAAGGTTGGGTTGTAATTGATTAATTAAATGTTTGGTTGTAATTGATTAAGTGAATGTTGAATGTCTTTGATTAATTAGTTGAGTTGAAATTGATTAACTAAAGTTTTAGTTGTAATTGATTGAATAAAGTTTTGGATGCAATTGATTTACTAAATTTAGAGCTGTAATTAATTAAATGAAGCTTTGGATATAATTGATGAATTAAGTTTTTGGTTGTAATTGATCAACTAAATGTTGTGTTTTAATTGATTTAATGAGAAGTTTGCTGTCGACGTTCATGCAAGTGAGTCAGCGACGAGACTGGTGTGAAGGCAACTCAGCTACGGTGACTGCTACATCAGACCGAAAGTTCGCTAAATAATCATTCGATTTAGGTTCTAAAATGCGTTCTAACATTCATAGACTCGCGCATGCCGCATTTCGACCTCGCTAGAACGGCCTTGCGCAACTCACCACATTCTTTGTTCAATTCATCAACAAATCTCCGAAGAGTAGCTTTTGAAGTCAGTTCTGACGTTTGATAGTCAGCGCGTTCACCAGTGTTAATCATTTTCTCTACACGTAGTTCTTCAGATCGGAACTGTTTAAGTTCGTTTTGATTATCTCTAAATTCCATTTCAGAGTCTCGCAGCTTCCGCTTCAGCTGCTTTACTTCGTTTTCTTTCCAGCCGAGACTCTGCTTGAGGTTCTCTACATCACCTTTCAATTTATTGGTTTCGGCAATCAATATGTTGCACATCTCGCCGTCGATCGAAGACTGAGAGGATTCGCTTCGGCCGCTTCTGTTCAGTTTCAAGAACACTTCTTTCTCGGTCTCCAATAACAGAACCTTGCTCAACAGATGAGCTGAAAATTACCAGTAGAATTACACTTTCTAGGACTGTGTAAAAACGTATGGAACCTAATTTTGCATTAGAGGGCTTTGTAAAAAATGAATGGAACTGAATTTCGTGAAAGGGACACGATTAACAAAATAGATTAGGTGAAATACAATCCTTTGTATAAGGATAAAAAATAGGCCAAGCAAAACTGTATCAACGCAGAAAAAGAAGTGGTCAAAAATCAAATTAAATATAGGAGCAAAAATTAAAATATAACGAAAAGTATAAGCATTGCAAACAAAGAGATAGAACGGAATTGGGACAGCCACTAGTAGTGGGTGGGACAAATATTCTTCAGCTTCAATAAACACCTCAATATTTACAGGAGTAAGCTCAAATGCACCGCAGCAGGAAATCGTTTCAAGGAAGAAATAAGTTATTCAAGTCGAGCGATAGCAGAAAAGTGAACTGCGTAATGAAAACTTCAAAAGTGCTCCATTCGATCTCCAACTGATGAATCCATTAAGTAATAAATAAGCTATTTAAGGAGATGATGGGTAGGGAAATGAACTTTTTAAGGAATTCTTTAAAAGCAATACTGACTCTATTCGTTTTCCAACTCATAAACCCAGCAGTAATAAATTAGCCATTCAAGTGCACGAATAATCTCCCTAAAGAATGCATACATTAGAATAATACTCACTGCATTCATTCTCCAACTCATTGACCCATTTGACGAGGGTCGTTTTAGGCGTCGTGTCCTTTGGAACTTTAGGGATCCTTGCGCCGCTGACCAGCTTCCTCATGTCCTCAGTGTTGCCCTGCAGCTCGTTGATTTTGTTCTTGAGGTCATTAATCTCGGCCTCTCGGTCCCCTCCGGCCATCGCGTTGCTGAAGTTCTCCAGGGCTTTGACTTTCTGCGTGGAATCTTTGAAGCGCTTCTCGAGCCGCTTAACTTTGTCTTGAAGAACTTGGTTTTCGACGTACACGTTTTCTTGAGGAGTCAAAGGTAACCTTTTGTTGCTCTTCTCCTGAAGTCTTCTGTTTTCTTCCAGCAGCCTGTCGCATTCTGCCATCATTTCATCCGATTTCGAACGCAAGCCGATGCATTCTTTCTCTAAATATTCCATTTTTTTCTTCATGTCGGCTTCCAGCTGCTCCGTCGACCTGACTCAATGGAAAAAGTTGCTTATAAAATGCAAGTCAACCGAAAATAATCCAAATTACTGCCTTCAATTTTATTAGGCATGCACTATCCGATCTAGAATATTTGAAGCAAGAGTTATAATTTCTTTATTTATCGGTTTTATTGTTTTTAGCTATCATGTTTTCACTAAATAAGTCTAAATAATTTTTTAATTCTTATCCAGCAATGTAAAATTTTGACACGCATACTTTAAGTTTTATTTCATATATTAAAAGCCGCATTATGCTCTTCAATATATTTCCTAACCTACACACGCGTGGTAAAAGAATTCACTTTTCTTCAATTGTGTTCAATTTCCGTCCTGTTTACATTACTTTCAGACAATATCACGCCATGGAACTTCAAATGATCGAGGTGCGATACTGAGCATAAAATTGAAACTTTTGAGAAGTTTGTCCTTACACAAACCATGAACTCATTCCAAATTTTTTCATTTGATATCTATTACCAATTCAAAATAAAACACATGAAATTTGTCATCTGATATGTATAATCAACTTTAATTTAAAAATTTCCTCCGAGTGGTACTGAGACGAATATTTTGTCCAAGGGTCGAATTACTAATTTAGAATAAGTTAGCAATGTATACTTTTCTTCATAATTAAAGGTTGGAAGACCTAAAAATATCAATTGACGTAAATTAAAAAAAAATCCCAACTACAGAACCGGGATACAACTGAACATATATACATAATTCATCTGCTTGTGAATCAACGCTGACAGTTCACCTGAGGCAACTCTTCGATAGCACTTACTACGTCATAGCACATACTGCGACATACTATGACAAACCACATGCATATAATACGACATACTACGACATTGCACATACTGCGACATTCTCTTCAACATGATATTGAGGTATTGAGTGAATACTATGGTTCTGGTGTTTGTGGGTGGAAACTGATCACTGTAGATGTGATTCTCTGATGCCTGAGCGTGATTGGTGTCTGACAACCAGTGACTCGGGAGGAGAGGAACTCGAGACGGGGACACTTGGCTCGTTTCTGTAGCCATATTTTTTTGTTCTATTCTATTGGAGAAACATTTGTACGAGTAGTATTTGCAGAATCTAAATAAAGAGACTCGGACTTACCAAAATTTCAAAAATTACCACAACGCTGTCATCACTGTACAATGTAGGACGATGAAAGTGTCGTGACAATTACCTGCTGCGCGTCATTTTTGAACGTTTTTTCGAGAGATCGAGGTCGCTTCTCAGTTGGTCTCGCTCTGTTTCAGAATCAATGAGCCTCTTCCTCAGCCCAGTGAGTTCTTCTTCTAGCATCTTGATCTTCTTGTCAAAGAAGAGGTTATCTCGAGAGGGTTCAGGAGGCTTTCCTAGACTGTTCATCTGAAACACAATGTTGTCATTCTCGATCATTGAATCGTAATATAGGAATTCTAACTTTTGATTTCTTTGAGCCTCTCCACAGGAAGATATTTATCTTGAGACTACGAATGATTTAACTAGCTGTACCACAACACCATCATTAAAATTAAGAAAACAACGTTGCAATGAATACCATAAAATATTACAAAGGCGATAGCAATTCACAGAATTCAGAATCGTATGATCTTGTTCTTTCACAGAAAAGTGCTACTGCAACCTTCGGTAAAATCATTTATAGAAGATAAATATGCAATGAACTTGGCTCATTTGGTAATAAAGAACAATTTGTAAACAAATTTGAAATCAGTGAGGACTTAACTTCGAAGAAGTCTCGTCATGTCTCCTGACTTCAGTCGGAATAAATTTGCACGTAGTATAAATGTGAAGAAAGAGAAATGGTGTATCAACGATTTGTGAATAAATTATACGCTTGCTTAACCTCAATGAAACGCAAAATCAATTTGCGAAATGACTTTGAAGCTTAATTCCCATGAATGGTATTTTTGTCGTTGATTTTCAATCTTGATTCATTTTCTAATTTAAGACACCATCAGTCAAGTTATTAGTCAATATGATGTGCATTCCGTCATCGATCCTTCGTTGGCGTCCTATAGTGAAGGTAAATTTTATATTCTAGGGTCTTCAAATAGTATCTGCTTCAGTCACAAGCGCCCAATTCCCCCTTCCGTCATAATTGCCCAATTGTTGCTTTTGTCATGATTACACGATTGTTCTTCATGTTATACTTGCTCAATTACTGCTCTGTTATGACTTCCCAGCTGCTCCTTCTCTGTTATACTTGCTCAATTACTGCTCTGTTATGACTTCCCAGCTGCTCCTTCTCTGTTATACTTGCTCAATTACTGCTCTGTCATGACTTCCCAGCTGCTCCTTCTCTGTTATACTTGCTCAATTACTGCTCTGTTATGACATCCCAGCTGCTCCTTCTCTGTTAGACTTGCTCAATTACTGCTCTGTTATGACTTCCCAGCTGCTCCTTCTCTGTTATACTTGCTCAATTACTGCTCTGTCATGACTTCCCAGCTGCTCCTTCTGTCATAATTGCCCAAATTCTCATTCCGCCATACATAATTGTCCAATTGCTGGTTTAGTTTTAATTGCAAAAATTGGAGCTTCTGTCATAATTGCCCAATTTCTTCTTCTGTCATTATCGAATAGCTGCTGCTTCCATCATAATTGATCAATTCGTGCTCACTTCAGCTGTCTCTTATTAAAAATTGCATTTGCGCCAGTTGAGTTATGGTCTGATATTGGTTGTCCTAGTAATTCAATCCAGACTTGGTAATGGACTGAAAAATGCTTATTCAGTAGACGTGTAGATGAGAGATGTATAAATTACACATTAATTATATTTGAGCTCAGCGTCAGCGTAATATTTACTTACAATTACAGTTACTTTGATATTTAAGACTAGTGCAAGAAATTCACTTAGAGTGAAAACTGAGATTTCAAATTCAGTTATATCTAAACTCGTTCCCTCGACGAACAAACCTTTTTGCTGTCCCTGAAGGAAAGCAGTTCTTTTATCTCCCTTTGCAATCTTTCGTTTTCGCTCTCTGCAGTCTCCAGCTTCCGCCGGAGCACGGCAGACTCTTGCTCGTGCAGCTCCATTTGAATCTTCAACGAAACGCCATTTTATTTATTTATTCGTGCTTGAAGGGAAATGCTTTGTTGCTGAAGAGTTGAGAGAAACTGTTCAAGTATTCATGGTGCAGGCACTGCGCATGAATTCAGTACCAAGCAAAAATTGCGTGGAAATATCATTTGCATTGACGAAACAAAATCGTAGACAACTTTGCAGGTTCTTAATAGCTTATTACTACTTAACATTGGAAGACATTACTCGTGAAAATCCTAAACCTCTGCAGCTCTAAAAAGTTTATTTCATTTGTTGTAACAAATTTTAGCTATTAAATTGGTCCGATGATTACGATTAATGTGTCTGATTTGAACACTGAAATCGAGATAAAACCTAGGTCATGAATCATGAATATGAATCCTTATTTGTTATTGTTCAAAATCATTATTTAGGGATTAAATTCTACTCACAAAATGGACCGGTGCAAAATACAACTCAAGCAATTTACTGAATTCCTTGCATAATATTTACTTCGACAACACACCCCACAACTCCAAGCCGCATTGTAGCTGCGCAATATGTTCCATTAACCCTCGACTCAGCTCAACACCTAAAGAACACAGTGAGCCTCGAATGAATCTCCCTGACCTTCATGTCTGTCGGGTCTAAATCTTCGAAGGGCGTGACTTTCTTCTCAGTTTTCTCGAAGGATCCCTGCCTGCTGAGGGTGCCGCGCTCCACCGAGCTCTGCCTTTCCACCGACCCTGCTCGCTCCAGAGAGCGCTGTCTGTTCACTTTAGCCTTGGTGCTCATTTTGTTCAGCTGCAGCTGCAAGGTCTCATTTTCTTCCTCAATCCGAGACAGCTTTTTGCGCATTCCTTTCGCCTAAGTGGATGGAAAAGAAAAAAGACTTCATTAGCCATTGCAGTAGCTAGAGAGTACTTCTTTCTGCGCTGGACGCTGATGAAGACCTTGAGTGTGCATTATAATGGCATTGCAAAATTCTTCCGCCTAC
The DNA here is from genome assembly GCA_014220935.1 of Platorchestia sp. MABIK. Classification (NCBI taxonomy): domain Eukaryota; kingdom Metazoa; phylum Arthropoda; class Malacostraca; order Amphipoda; family Talitridae; genus Platorchestia; species Platorchestia sp. MABIK. Next base: position 96,527 of record JACJUY010000398.1, read on the forward strand.
AATTTTAAAGATAACGGAATTGAATATGCTTGCACGGTGCTTGACACACAATTTTGAGTCCGTAATTAGCGATGATTTTATTAAGATTCAAAATCGTGTTTGTTGAGAATTTAATTTCATTGAGACACGAATGCATTGCAATTTTTATCAAAGACCTGCCTTAAAAATACTCGGTAGAAACGTCCCCAGTAGTTCGTCCATGTTGCTTATAAAAATTTCACGGGAAATTCCAAAAATAATACATTTTCTTTAAGCTGTTCAAGTTATCTCTTAGCATCATTGATTGAACGAGGACGTGAATGCATGCCTTTGAGAATCAGTAACAAAAATTATAAACTTGGAACTCTTGCTGCACGTCTTTAGAATCCAGCTCAGTGCTTCCGCTGCACTGTAATACAAGTATTTAATAATCATTTAACGCAGCGCCTCTATCGAGACCTTTTTTCTAAATATGATCTACTAGAGTGTATCCATTTCAATGTATAATAAAAATAAATTTTCTTTGTAGAAAAGTCTTTTGACATTAGACTTAAAGAATCGACTCGATCGTTTATGTCTATTTCACAGTTTTGAAATAATTCCTAAACATATTTGATTGCACTTCCTGAATTTTGAATTTCATTTTGATCACAACTTGAGGGAAACACTTGATAAAAATGTAGACATTTTACTGAAAAAGCTTGTAAGCTAGGTGAAGATTATTCAAAATAACACCAAATTGAAAGTCTCATTCATCAAATACTTTTCACAGAATTAGTGAAGCAGGAAGGAAATTTTAGGCATGAATTTTGACTAATAGATTTTAATCTCAGCGATGACGTTGTGAGCTGTGATGCAAATTGAAGTAAAACTTTCAAAAAATGGTTGATAAAAGTTGTGAAAATGAACCTTACTCGAACGTTGGCAGCATTTGCAGGTTCACAATGTCACGTATTCAGGAAAAAAATTTGTATTCCGTGATCAGTTTCTGACAGGGAAAAACATTGAATAATTATCATTCTGCTAGATTGGCTAGTTGATACTTAATAATATTATAACTAACTCATTATGCATTTTATAACTCTCCTCATTCCTAAATTTTCTTTTAATTCTAAACGCAACTGGTTTTCCAATTAATACGAAAACGTGGACTTTTATGATTGGATATTTCTCATTGTTTGGCAAACTTCTTTTTCTTTCGAATTTTCAAAAGTTGATGTAGTCTTATATTCAAAGCCGAGCGAAGATAACCTTAATAGATAACTGTCTTCTCTAATTTCTTTAGACTTTAATTTTTTATTTGAATTTTGGTTTTAAATCCATCACGTCTTGTCACCAATTGACTATCAGCCTCGTTTGTGATTATTGAGGCGAAAATATTTCATTTCATTTAATATTTAAGAAGTGGACACATTTTTGTTAATGAAGGTTTTACCACAGTTATCTGTTTGTCCCCCTCCACGAAAATGGGGTAATGTTGCTGTATTACACAAATGTACTCGTGCTAACTCCACCACAACATCAATTAAATATTTCCATAATTTTTTGCAGGTTAGTTTAATTTTTTTTTTGCAATTGAAAACAATAAATAATTTATTGAACAATTTAGGTGGCAAATTTTACAAGACACCTTTTCCCGCAAGCGATTCTAAATAACGAAACGAAATCAACAAAATATTTGAGACCTTATCAATATGTTAACCACAGTTTCCTCAAAAATTCCTGTACGACTGCCATGTTCTATATTTTCCCGAACTTCATTCACGCAAGGACACAGAATTAGTTCAAGCCTATCCGGTGAACGATAATGGTGATACATTAAATTGGAGAACGTATATATATCACTCTTTTAACAATGTAAATAAGAATTGAAGCAGTTGAAATACCGGTGAGTTTTAAATGCCTTATTTCTTTCAGAGCATTTGATCCACATTGTTACTTGAGAATCGACAACATTACGAGTTGAAAAGGAAACTTTTTTTTCCATTCTAAACAAGATTTACAACTCTTTAAAAATGATCCTCACATAAATCTCTCGGTCTCAGGAACCACTCAACCAAGCTTAGAGCATATTTTGGAACGTTCTGAAAAAAAAAATTTCCGCACTCAATGCGTAATTATGGTTAATTTTCGTGAAAAATAATGTAAGATCTATCAGTGGGAACATTTTAAATACCCTACAAGTGTTCAAATCAAAATGCTCGGGAAGCTGCGTCAAATTTTTATTCTTATTTTTATATAGGATCAATCACTTTATCGAGGGTTATTTGTATTTTCGAGAAAATTCGATTTTATTTATGTAAAGTTTCCTTATTTCTCGAATACAGCCATTGTAAAAATAATAACGAAAAGTTAAAGCATTTCATAGATCCAAATTCATTTTTGAAAATTAATTTAAACCTCTTGGGCTGTGAACTTATGAGCTTTAATTTCTTATTATAAGGTTGTTTCTTAAGAAAACATGGGAGGAAAACTTAAATTCGAATGATGAAATTGGAGACTTGTAAGTTAAGAATTTACCCACGTATTGAACTTGTAGATTTTGTTACATCCCAATGAATGTTTATAAATAAACATCTTTGGCAATAATCCAAAATTCTTCTCTTTATACAGCCAACTCATGAAACCTGAGGAAATATAGTTCCTTTGCTATATTTACCAGTAGAAAGAAAGGTTCTAACATAGAAAACAGTTTATTTTCAATAAAGACGATACAGAAAGCGTCGTTGACTTTTAAATTATCTTAATATAAAGATCCTTAGTTGAGATACACACATGAGTGTCGTAATACCCATGTTGATGGTCGAAACAAATAGTAGGGAGAAAAGCACGGAAAAATGCAATCTCTCTGTTGCCCAATCTAAGTTTGATAATGCATGTAAATACACGTTCAAAAAATTTATGTATATGTAATACAAAATGTAAAACATAATACAGGTCACCAATCTGAGAAGAAAGTTGCGAGTCAGGTTGCAACTTGCAAGTGCAGACTTTATTTTCCATCAGACGTGATAAAAGATCAAAGATCAGGTGTAGGATTAACACGTTTCCAGCGATCCGTTAAATTGAAGTTCAATTTTCAATTCAATTACTAAGTGAATTGTAGTAAGCCATTTTGAAAATAGCAAACATCAACTAGATCGTAGCTTTCATTAAGTATTTTTTAAAATTGAGTTAGTGACTGCAGGCTGGTCGAGAGCATCATGCAAATCCCCTCAGTGACCACCGGTGGGTCCCTTCGCAGGAAATGCGTTAAACAAACGAAGGCCTCACCTCCTCCTCAGCGAAGCGCAGCTGCTCCTTGAGGTCCTGCTCCCGCTCCTGCGTCGCCTGCAGGTCCCGCAGCAGCTGGTCCATGTTGTCCTGGCTGCCCTGGCGCCCCATCATCGCTGAGCGCTGCCAAATGTTTTGTAGACAGGTTGACAATTTTTGTAACCAAAGTCTTTGTTAACAGTTTTTGGAAAGAATTTTTGCAAAGAATTTTTATAAACAATTTTGTGAATTTTGGAAAAGAATTTTTGTAAACAATATTTGTGAACAATTTAACTATTTGTTTACCACAAGTGACACAGCAGTAGATTGTTTGTTAAGTAGATTGTTTACCGGTGTGATCTAAGTTGCAGCCAAATGTAGCAATGACCTTCGCGTGTGATGTTGACTGGTAAGATTTTAGTCACAAACACAACACGGACCAATAAGCTTCACCTATGTTGTTTACTCGTGTAAAGATAGTTATGCCAGCCCACCATTTAGCAAGAACTTTCTTCTATTGTATATACTCGTTTGATGACAGTTCCAAACACAACATTTGGCAATGATCTTCATGTGTGAAGTTGATGTTACAGTGAGCTGTAGTTGGAAATACTTTTGATAGATTTTAATTAACTACCACGAAAATTTACATTTACAAGGCTACACACAGAAGATATCCGTAACTTTTCTTTGAACAATATCAGATTTCAAAACTCTAGTTTCAATATTGTGCTTAGAACATTCTATCTGAAAAACAATTGTACCTTCTTTGAAAAAAAAATGAATGTGAGTGATGCCTGTCGAAAAGTTATTGATTGTCTGTTACAGAAACACTCTAGTTCTTTGTTACTCAAGCCTAAAGTGGCATTTTTTCAGCAAAACGCATTTAGACTCAATATTGCCCTTCTGTTTCATCAACAGCGACTGAAGGCAATTGTAAGAATTTGTATCTCTATAAATCATGCTATAAATTTAACTACTTGCACTACACCTACCGCCCAGCAGACTGCACTGCTTACGCTATACCTACCGCACAGGTTTTTTTTGCTTGGCGATAACGCAAGTTTTTTCAAAATTTGAAAGCGAAAAGCAAATTCTAAACAGTTTTTCAACGATTCGGGATAAATCTCATCATCAGCCTAAAAATACACGACATGAAATAAATGTGATTAGTTACAGATACAAACGGTTCACGAGAATTTAACAAATTAGATGAAAATGCACGAAAGAACTAGACACATCATTCTGAGCTAGACGTATCAAAATACCTCCCTGTATTTTGTGCCCCTCACGCAGTACGCACCACCCAGCACTTTTTACTATTTCCCTACGACATTTTTAACGCCTAGCATTGTAGACTATTTGTGCCATATCTGCCGTTGAGTATTTTGAACTACATACTTACACTGTATCTGCCGCCGAGCATTTTCGAAGGAGTGTCTGCAACCTTTTCCGTGAGTTGCTTCTTATCGCTCTCTGCGATTTCTAGCTCCTTTTTCGTCTTCTCCATTTCTTCATGCATCTTCAGTGAAACCTAATGAATCAAATAAAACTTTAGGAAGCAAATTAAATGATTCAATTCTTTATCTGGACATGCAGCGGCGCTGCTCGGCTAGAGATGGTCACAGTCAGTCCCACGGCAAAAAAAAATCAGTAAATTCCCTGCAGCAATTTATTAAATGCATTTTTTACCATAGTTCAAACTCCATCCTAAGTTAGAATTCACAATTATTTCAGAGCTGCAGTAGTTTGCTCACAGTTTATAAACTGAAACCTTCTTCAAGAATAGACTCCTACTTTATGGGAACCTCAGGAAGTTCATAGTCATAGTTTTGGAATTTTTTGAATCCTTTTAAACTGAACGATACCACAGTACAATTAACCACTGTTTTAGCATACTCATTAAATAAGATAAAATAAACTTTCATTCTGAATGTGTGTGAAAAATCCCTCATTCTCGAATTGAGCAACTCACATCTCACTTTTTTGCTGCCATCATTTCTCATCTTACAAGAAATTGCGCTGCCACTTTCATCAAAGCAATTCCCGTCGAATTAAGTTATGGAATTTTTTCCATTCCTTGGGAACGATCTCATCAGGA
>JACJUY010000398.1:102402-115187 GCA_014220935.1 Platorchestia sp. MABIK
GATCACAAGTTTTCATAACACATGTGATTTAACATCAATGTTTTGCCGTTTGCAAAGTCTAACTATAAATAAAATAGCAAGGATAGTCACTTTTAAAATAGACATTATTACCTAGCGAGTTTAATATGTCAGAACTAAAAATATACACGAAAAATGAACGTTTCGACCACAAGGGTCATCTTCAGCATCTGGGGAAACACAGTTATGTTCACATGTGATTTGCTTTATCACACACAATATGTGAGTAATTTTTAAGGATTTTCTCCAATTGAGCCATTGCATTGCTAAGTTATTGCTTATTGCTAATTGGTCAGTTTCTTTAAAATCTGAATTTTATGATGAAAAGGGGAAGCAATGTGCGAATAAGCGTTTTTTATTTGCACATAAGCATAAAATATGGTACGATATCAAAGGAACGATACACGTGCCTTTAAAAACGTAAAAATTTCATTATTTGCATTCAAATTCATCGTCTCCAACAGATCATGAGACACAGTCAACACTCAGGAATTTCTAACAGAACGGCTGTGCATCTGTTGCCTTTCTAACCTAGTCAACAATTACAGATCATTGCCGAAACTTCAATGACACATTCGAAAATCCTAAAAATTTCAACTAAGTGTCTAGCAAATAATGAACAAGACCTTCGAACCTTAGTGTACATATTTATTTTCTCTTACGAACTTGATCTCAATGAAGACATTGGTGCTGTCAAATTAGCCGTCGCTCCCCCGCCTACTGACGCAATGCTGTTTGTGTTTGGATGTGTTTGCGTGTGCTTGTGGGTGCGTGTGTGTGAGTGTGTGAGATTATAGAATAGACTGTATGTTTGTTTAAGCCTCGCTAACCGATGTGTGTGCGTGAGTGAACGTGGAGGTATGTGTATGTGTGTGTGTGTGAGCGTGTATGCGTGTGTATCTAATTTGGTTGCATAGGTGAAAAAATCAAATTTGCTGGTTGTAGAGATACGTGTATCCTATCTGTTTTAGCGTCTTCATATTTCATTTTTTGACTATTTTCTATTTCCCCTCAGAATTTGAAATTTTAACTTTTCCGAAACGTGTGCAATTAAACATTTTATTCACGCATTGGTTCTCCGTTTTGTAATAAACTTATAATATCGTGAAGTGATATTACTCTTTAAATTCCCTCAGTTTTTGAATGAGAGTAAAATAGAATCAATATTTAGAAGCTAAAATAAAATCAGCTCTCAAATTTGAAAATAGTCACAAATACTTCATATGTTACTTCAGTTCAAAAATAGAATTTCACGTGTCCTCTCAACGTTCTATATATTTCAATTTAATAATCACATAAACTCCTACTCAAAACTCCACTTTAAAGCCCTCAAAGATGTGGTTTGTTATGAATTCTGCGTGTTGTTATTCAGATCGTTTCTTATTTTAGGCTGATCTAACATTCAGCAAATGAAAAATCATTCCGTTAATTGCCGAATAACTTTGCCTTTGGCATTCACATTTGCGAGCCCCTAATGAAAAACAGATTTCCTCTTCGTCCGAAAGCGGTTCTTGTTTTTCGCTCTCTAAGTCGTCCTTGATTTGAACTTCACCCTTTGTCGCCAACCTCACATGTGAGCATTCAAAGATTTTCTACGTAGTTGGAATATTTTAATTCAATTCTTTCATCGTCCTGAAAATTTTGAATAAAAAATAACAATTCTGCTTAGAGAAAATGTGTTACGTTCACTACGAATGTAAATCCTTAATTGAAAACTCCGCTGTTTTTCGGGTCAGAATTTTCATTTTCCAATTCTTTTTTTAAATGAAATATTTTGCACCTTAAGTTTTATCGAATTTTGCTGGTGTATTTCCAGTTCAGCAAATGTGTAAAACGACATAAAAACTTTAATGTACCAAATAATCTATTTTCCTGCTGATCTTTCATAATTGAAGTGAACTAGGAAACTTCGAAATAAAGCATAATAAAAAATAACCACATGAGCGAAACAGGGTTACACTCCTTTCATACACTCAAGAAAATAATGCTGAAAATGTCAGTGACATCAGAGCAATCAAAATACATTCAGCAAGACGGTGAATAGCTTGTTCACTATACAGATTTCAGAGGTATAATGATAATCTTTGAAGGACTGAATTGCAGCAATTAATTCATCCAGCCTCCTGTAAAAACACGCTTCACCCTCTCATAGCTCGCCTTCCCCCTCTCCCTCCTGTTGAACATTTAATTTAGTATTTGAGAATTCCATGTTAATTCGTTTCATGCGACTCCGCGCCTGTAGACACTGGCACACGAAACTAAGCCGCCTTCTGATTCAGTCAATCACTACAGGAGAGTGTCCAACAAGTAACATGAAAACTACATGTTGGAAATGTATTATTCTACTAACATGAAAACTATATGAGCCGGAAAGTGTCAATCAAGTACCAAGAAAACTGCGTGAGCAAAAAAGGATTAATCGATTAACGTGGAAACTGCATGAGCATAAATGGAGAAATCAAGTACCATGAAAACTGCATTTGTAAAAAAAAATAAATCAAGTAACATGGAAACTGCATTAGCAAAAAAAAAGAATCTGTAAATCAATTAACATGGAAACTGCATGTGTTGAGGAGTGTTAATTAGGCCACATGAGAACTGCATTTCTACTCGTCCTGTTCTTCACAGCATGCGACTTCCAGGAATATAGCTCACCTCTTTAGCTAGAGCCAACTCCTTCTCGAGGGACTTTATCCTCTCGACTCTGTCGATATCCTGATCTCCAAGTTGCAGCTCCCGCAACTTCTCTTCTGCCTCGCATTTGTCGCGTTCCAGCTGAGGACGCCACAACAGAGAAAACAGCTTATTTCCAGCAAAGATGACACAAAAAACATCATTGTATTTAAAATATCTGAACGTAAGAACCCTTCGTTGATATACACACCTGGGTATCGTTATGCCGGAGTCAATGGGCGAAAACAGACGATTAAGGGAATAGCTTGAAAAAGGTTTTATCTTTGTTGCATAATCTAGGTTTAATAATACATGTAACAACAGTAACTACAATTCAAAAAAAGAACACAATGCCAGTGACGATGCATTGTTGAAAAGAGATCACGCTTAAATGGAGGGAAGGCACGACTTGTAAAATTCCCTTGATAAGCACACAGTGCTGGCTTTAGTCTGCATAAGCGATGTTTGTGTGTATTCAGGAATCCTACAATTTCAGAATCGTTAGAATCTTGCTAAATTAAAAGCACAAGATACTTCTGTCGGTACATTTCCATTATTTTGATTGCAACGAAATCGTAATACTTCGTAATTACGTATGCGACAGCAAATCTACTGAGTTTAATATGAACATTCACACATGTGAGTAAATTCGACATAAAAACAATTAATTCAGAATTCAGGTCTTCATGAGTTCAGTGCCATTTTTTCATGGCATAAACTTGCGTGAAAAATATTCTTTCTAATCACCATGCCTGACATTTTCCCATAAAGATACTTTTTCCAAAATTTTTCCAGTTACCATCCCAAGGGCAAATTTATAAATTCAATCTGTGATCTTTAATCGACAAGGTTCCAGACTGATTAAATATCAAATTGTTGACACATGTGGGACTTGCAAGCTTGTCTTCATTATTATAAACCAGTAGCTTTTTTCTTAGCAAAACAAACTGTGACAACAAAAACTCATTATCATCAATAAGGAATTTAGTGACAAGATTGAATGTTCATACTTATGCAACACATTTCAATTAATACGCTCCACATGAAAGAAGCCTCTTACACGCAGAACGCATTCGCTGATGGTCAGGAAGTAAACTCTACACACACTGCGCACTTTAAAATAAATGTCCGAGCTGAGGCATTAAATAATGAGCACAAACATTACGGTACCCTTAAATCTCACCGTGTCAGCCCGCCTTTCTGATTTTTTCAGCTTGAACTGCATGACCCTGCAGTCTTTAGCTCTCTGCTCCAGCTCCCTCTTCAAGTCCCTGTACTCGTCTGCCTGGTCTTCCCTGAAGTTGTCTTGCATCTCTTCGATCTCCTCCTCCATTGCGCGTATTTCCTTCTTGTAGTCCTCGTTCTCGTCCATGAGTTCTTCGCAAAGCTGCTCGGCAGCTTGCAACTTAGATCGCAGGTCCTGGAAACATTTTTTGCCGGTTACAAAAGCCTCATTTGCACTGATGCATCTGAAAGATCATGCGTGTGACAAGTGCTTAATTTTGCTCACGTCATAGAAAGAAAAACCATCGTGTAAGCAAACATTTTCGCTGGAAACGATCGAAATAAAAAATTTTGCCATCAGTGTTGGGGTAAGAAAGACAATCCTTCAACACATTACAGACCAAAAAGTGCAAATGAGTTTAAATTTGAATTTTTTAAATCAACTCGAACGCCTTAAAGCTCTTGAAAAATTTTAAATAAATCTTTGGGTCGTTGAAATGAGCATTGGTAAAATTTTCTAATACAATTTTCTGTGTGTGTGATTTCCGTGTGCATAAGTGTATATGTGTTTGTGTGGGTCCATTATCGGGTCCATTATCAGTATGTGCACGTCATGTCTGTGTTGTGTGTGTGTGTCATTTTCGTGTGGGTGTTCATAAATATACAAATAACTTCTCACGATTGAGAAGAAATTTGAGTTTAGTTAATTCAGAGCAAAATACACAAATACAGTATTTGTGTAATGCCTCCGCACCACTCAAGTATGACTCTCCATTGACTTCATAACTAACACTCTACTTTTCAACTATGACACGTTTATTAGTTTGATGCTCTTTCGGATATTGTATATTCGTTTCACCATTCGAGTGATATTCCCAGGATATCAATCAAAAGAAAAATATGCTAGTTTTAACTCCCTCAAGTCTCAAATTCCTTCTCTTAATTGGCCCATCTATAACATTTTAACAATTTTTAGTCCCAGGCAGTATAGTTAGGATACATGGGGAAGCAGAAAATTGAGAGCTAAACTCAATGATAGCATAATGACGATTCAAGACGTTATACGCAAGTCGTGTTCCTGCTCAGAAGTGCAATATTTCCTTGAGAGGAGGAACAAGAATAAGAACCAATCCCAGCAGAAAATGCGCACAAGACACTGCTTAGCAGTCCAAGAAAAGGCATCTTGACTTACGGCGCCAAGTATAGAAGAGCCGAGGTCCATAAAAAAGTATTGAGTCTAACATCGTGAGAGACAACGAGACGCCAAGGTGACCTAAACCCTCCAATTCGGAGTGGGATGTTCTATAGCCCCTTGATAACATCAAAACCTGACACCTCGCACCAGCAAATACCGAAATGAACTACTTGACTACTTTTAGCGCTGCTCGCTATGTAACCCTCACACATTTGCGACCGGCGTAAATTTAGAAAACTAAAAATAAGGAAACATCTATGAAAGATTTTTGGTGAACAGTTTTACGACATCGTTCACGACTGAGTGCGCATCATGAGAGGGGTGGAGTGCTCATCTTGAGCGTGGTGGAGTGCTTATTGTGAGAGTGGTGGAGTGCTTATTGTGAGCGTGGTGGAGTGCTCATCGTGAGCGTGGTGGAGTGCTCATCGTGAGCGTGGTGGAAGATATACCAACTCATCGAGTAAGATATTTAACAGAGTTTAATTCTTCAGTGAAGACTTTACTAAATTAGAATAATACGAATGTCTGGAAAAATACTACCCAAATATGAGATGTTTAAACATGGAAAAAGTATGAATAACTCACTTGATTCTAACTTTTACATTAATTGATGAAAAAGTATATATCACACTTTAGTGAATGTCAATTTGGCAAATATTTAACCATCTTTCATTCAGAAGTCGTCAGGCCCACGTAGACGATTTGATTAACTTAATTTAATGCTAAAGGTTTTGAGATAAAATTAGTGAAATAGAATAGGTGAAAATTAAATTCAAATCTAAACATAGGTGCTATTTTTTCACCATTGCGCTGTAGTAACTGAAGCATGTAATGTATCATGTTTCTGACCTGAATTTTGAATTCATATTACTTTATAGAAAGTATACAGTTAGGAAGCAAATTTCCATTGAAATTTATTATTCTGCACTGAAACTATCCGCAGCATCATCGACTTTTGTCTTTCGTTTTCATGTTTTGCTTCTCCAATAATTTTTATTCGTACATTGTAATGCGTCATAGAAGCGAAGCAAAAATCCTTTTCATTCGAAATGTGAATTTCCAAATAAAAATTAGGAAAAGTTTTTTTTTAAGGAAATTATGTTACACAAAAGCAAAATTGGGGAATAGAGCTCCATTAACTTCGTTTTAGGAATAAAGGATAAAGTGTGAGGAAATGTTAGAGCTTTTCCGCTCAAACCGCTTCACTTCCGCTCAACACACAAAGCAAATTGAGTTTCACTAGCATTTGAGCGCACTGGCTTAGCAAGCACGGAGTTTCCTATCTGTCAGACATGATGAAGAAGGAGAGGAGGGAACCGCGACAGACAGGTTGGGGCACAAGGTCAAACTTATTTTCGCTGGCAGGCAATTCTCGAGGCAATATGGAGTCGTGCTCAGATGGCAGAGAGTCGAGCTTTTAAACCCAAAGGGCTCGCAACAAACTTGCCAAACAAGGACCGTCAGATAGCAATCCAATAATCTGTACACTGCAGTCCCAAACGTAACTGCAGAAAGCATCTTGGCCGAATTTATTTTCCTGTCTCGAGCACACCGTGTATTTTGTGGGGAGTCCCTAAAATCTACTGATAAAATGAAAAATCTTCTTAACTATCAAGGTGAAATCTGACTGATTTCATTGAAGTTATGTTATAAATAACGATGGAAAGTAATTGTGTTATTAGGTACCTTCAAACGAAAGACTGTTTCTTGTTTTCCTCCCAAATAATGGTCTCGCGCGACATTTTTAATCTTAGTTCTCTCAAGATAGATTGATTCACCTCCTTTGGTATGAGATCAAATTAGATTTAACTGCCTGTGATGCTTTAGTCATTTTCTAGTTTTTACCAAGAGGCTCAATGTTTTATCGGACTAATAGATTATCTTAAGCCAAAAGTCAAAGTCTGAATTCAATTGGTATAGTTGAGATGTACGTTAGTTTAACAAACCGTCCAGTATAAAGGCTGCTGGGCACGGTTACAGCTGGAAGAAAAATTCAACGAAGTCATTACTTTCGTCACAAATGATACATACCTGTTACTCAAGGGCAGCATAACAATTCTTGCAATCTGCCACTCTTAGTAGAAGTATCATATGCTAGAAGTATAATTACTTTAGTAGCAGTATAATTACGATAAAAGTATTAGTACATGGAAATAACTTTGGTTATTATCCAAGTGTTAGTACAAGATAATCACTTTAATTATTATACACGTTTCAATAAAAGAAAATGAATTTAAGCACAGTTAATGACAAGTTTTCTTTTTACTCACATTCATCGTTTTCTCAACGTCCTTGGGCAGAGGACGTTTGTCGATTTCTTTCTTCAGTTCCTTGACCTCCTTGTTCTTGACCTTGTTGTCATCACTGAGCTCATCAATCTGTGGCGAAATTTGCATTCAGGCATCCCCAATTCAAATGAAGGCTTAAAGCTTTACAAAAGTTTATGGAAGATAATTTATTTCTGACTTTCCTCCTAGAAGTTTTTCCTCAACAATCGAGGCAATATTTTTCGAGCATTTCCTCGGTAACGAGGCCAATACCTCAGGAATACTGAGAAGCACTGGGGAAATAATTGTTAGTTCTGGTTTACGGGTCTCTTGATTGTATGAAGCCTTAGCAAAATTAACTGAAAGTTAATCTCAAATTTGTAAATGATGTGTGATCGTTCACGCTACCGACACATGTCGTACCCGTACGTGAAGTACAAGCTCGCTCATTTCTAAAAAACGGATCTCAAGATTTACATACGTGAACTAAAGCAGTGGGATTTTATCGTAAATGATTATTGAACCCGTGTCTTAAAAAACAAAACATAGCAGGGAATTTAAAAATTTTATACGTAACTTTAAGAAAATATTTTTTCTCATAGATTTACAACACAAAATAAATAAGAAGTTTTATAAGAAATTTGAACTAAAATCGAATGTGGTTGCTATGAGATAACAAAGGGCTTCTAAACATAACTTAACGTTACTTCATCTCAGTAAAAGATAAATCAATTCTTGTTTACAAGCGTCGACACACTTTCAGTTGGGATTTGAATCGCATTCATTCGATCCTCAACACACTTCGACAGCAGTGACAAGAAAGGATATTGGGTTATTATTCAATAATTGCTCGATTATTGAATGCTATATTGACTGACTGAACTCTTACTTTTCACCCGAGTTGCAACATAAAACTTGGAAAATGAAGAGAGATATGGTCGAAATAATTCTGAGGGAATAGAGGGCGATGTAACAACATTGAACGATCAATTTTTTTTCGCGTTGGTCATCGAAGACTTTTGATGTGTTAGGAACACTAAAGAAGGTAAATTTGAGACTACATTTAAATTACTCAAAATCATCAGCGGCACAACCGAGCGAGCTTAAATTAACTTTCTAAAGTGAAGGAAAACGCCAAAAAAAAAACTCACTTATAATTTATGCCGTGAAGACTGTGCTTCTTCTATTCTTTTCGACTTTCACCAAAATTTCCTGTGTTTTTATTTAAGAATCGTTCCATTACATTTGCCTAAGTCTAAACTTATGTTGGAGTGAACCGAGTAAGTCTCGAAATCCAAGCATGTAAAATAAATCTGGGAAAAACTCACAAAACTCTTCGGTGGAAATGATAATTTAACTGCCACAGACTTGTGCAAATTTTAACAATATAAGAAAAAATCGTGGGCTATTTATTTATACAAATTTGCACAAAAAACGTGAGAATTACGCATTCATCGCCGTACACCGCGGCCCGGATGTGATAGATGCACGAAGAAAGTGTAGCAGGAAATTGGTAAACGCAAACGGACTAATTTTTTGAGCAGGACACAATCTTTGGGAGTCAAATTCAGTTATTCTGAAGCACACTTAAACTTCACCTGCTTCTCTGCTTCCACCGCTTGCGAAATTTCAAAACACGGCAAAACCACAGTATCCAAACACCAGTACCTATATCACCCAATCCGATCAAGACTTACTTATAAACATTAAGAGTACGGTCAATGTTTTTCAAAGAAGTAAAAACTTCATTACCGTACAAAATAAAATGCTCGCTAATGATTCAAAGTAAGGTTTGTGGCCAGCATTTTGTTATCTGCTAGGTATTTAGATAACTTCACTTCTGTACCTGGGAGCCACCTTTCTCTTGGCTGAGTTTTAGCACAGCAAAGAACTTCAGGGGTAGCCAGGCTACAAACTTGTGCCATAACTCACTAGTGAGGCTAATGAATTGCTGGACACATCATTTTCTTCGCCTCCACGCTCTGTGAGGCTGGCTCTTGCGCTCCAATAAACCACAAACGCTATAACTTTGCCAATAAAAACTTCTGCGCTTATATTGAGCAATAATAAACGTCAAAAGCTGTAACTCCCGCGTATATTTCAAGCAATAATAAAAGTGTCGATGAAACTCACTGGTAAGAGAAAGTGTTAAAAAAATCGTAGCTGTATTATAATAAATAAGTTTTGCGATTTTTTAAGGGAAATTTAGTACGTTTCTCACTCGTTTAGAAAAATTTTTTTGCTCTGTATATTCGTTTCGCAGTAGTCTTACACTTTCAGACAACGTTTATAACGAAAAAAATGTGAGGAGAATAAAATTCCTAGTCTTACCTTGTGTTGGAGTTTAGTAATATCTGAAGACTTTCTAACGTCCCCAAACTTCGACTTTTTCGTAGAGAGATCTTTGTTTTCGTTTTCCAGTTCTTTGTATTTTTCACTCAGCTCCTTCATTTCTTTTTCCAAGATCTTGTTCTCCTTTTGTAGTCTTTCGACTTCGGAGTTGAGGTCTATTTCAACTTTCTTCGTCTTTGGCTTCAGTCGGATGACGTACGATGCATCTGTCTCTGAGTCGTCCATGGACTTCACTTCCTGCAAACAGTTGCAAACATGTTATTTTGTGCAAACAAAGATTATGCTGTTGCTCTCATTATCATGTCAAACCGATAACACTAGACTCGCTGATTAATACGACAAGCGCATCACACCGATAAGCTGATGCGCTCAATGTAAATTAAACGAAGGCTAAGACGTGACGCAAAGCTCTCAATTGACGGAACACGTAATAATGACAGCTGAAATAACTCTCAGAACGAAACATCGTGCCACACTTTCTATAAATGAACACTCCTGAACATTGTGTGAAATGCTGTTTAAACATGAGGAAAAGATGTGTTGCAGGCCATGATGAAACGAGCCTTACACCTCACCACTCGTTAAAGTCTTTGCCACTGAAGCGCTTGAAACCTGGTTTTACTACTACTTCTACTTTCGCCTCACCAAAAAAAGTACATGCAGGAAAACTTTCATCGCTGAAACTCTGCTTTCTAAACACCTAACGACAGTGATATTTTAAGATCTTATGATGTGTAAAAGTAGCTCCGCTATGCATTCCAACAACAGGCTTTATTTCTGCAAACACGAAGAAAAACTCTCCGGAGCATGCAATATACTATATCACAACAACGGCGTTTAAGAATGACTCGTCAGTGTTCACAGAACGGATTCTTCGATAGACATGGAGGACGAGACAGAAAAGAAAACTTCAATGCAACATTCAGAACTCCACTTCCATTTGAAAACCCGGATCTTAAAGTTTACTCACTTTTGATGCGAGTTTGCTTTCGCCCTGAAGATCAAGGTGCTTGGGATGCAACAGAAAATATCATAAAAGCAGGAAGGAAAGAAATCTCAAAAGTTTTTTTAAAGCTAGCAGAGGTGAGCTGGAGGATCAGATCTCTTTGCAGTGATATTGAATTTATTAACCGGCTGAAACTGCTATTAACATTAATTGTCTATTATCGTAACAAGCATTCAAGAATATAATTCTTTGTAAACATGTGTTAGCAGTGCGTTGAAGACTAGAAGAATTGTCGCTGTGATAATCCAACAAAAAAGAGCAAAAGATACACCGAGAAAAAAATGTCAGTTATTTCAACATCTGCTACTGCCGGCACACTAGGATCGTTACTCACTTTGAGTGAAAGAATGGCTTTTGGCTTGGACTCCGAAACACTGCTGGAATTTTCCCTGAGATCGGGTAGTTTTGCACTCATGGATCTCTCTTTGATCCTCATCGGTGCTCTCGGAGGCCTGGCTTCAGACACAGACGACAAGGAACTTCTGCCGAGACTCAAAGATTTGGGCGACTCCGATACGGACGAGCGTGAAGATGGCTTGAGCGTAACGGTTGGTTCTGCTTCTTCTTCTTTGAATATTGAGCCATTCCTAGCGGACTCCTTTGAATCAGTGCTGAGAAGAGAAGGAGGACGGCCTGGAGATTTAGTTCTCATTGCGAGGTAGGTTGAAAAACTGTAGCTGGAACCGTCCTGGTCTTTCTTGTCGTTGGAAGTGTTCGAGGAAGACTTGGATTCGTAGCCAGCGTCTTTATCCAGGGACTTTGTGCTGCCTCCAAACGACGAAAATATATCTGTAGAATAGAAGTTAATAGTAAACACAGTGACTCTCAGAGGGAACATTATTCGAAGCAGATAATGGGAAACAATTAAAGTGTTTACCTCAACTAATTATGCAAAATCTATTTAGCCATACAGTCGAGGCTAGGGAAACGAAAAACGTATTTCAGATGATTTAAGAACTTCCTTCAGTTCTCAAATCAGCCGATGCTCCAAGTAAAGATGAAATCATTAGTTTCCAAATAAGCGCAGTTTTCATTGCGCTCACAAATCCTTCCCATCTCCTACTTGTGTATATTAGAAGCGCTTTAACTCCAACTTTTGAAGTCGCACGTAAATAAACACCAGCGAGGCGGTAAACGAGAATTATACAGAAGTTAATAAACTTAATCTCCTCGCACCCACATTTTGGTGAAGAAGTACTGATTTCGCCGGTGTTTTTATTTAGCAGAGTTGGGTCTCCGTCAAACGGATTTTCTAGTCTCGTTAACCGTACATTTGATCCTATCAGACCGATGTACCGATTTTTCGATGATTTCCAAATCTTCCGCTATTCTGCTGCACGTAGTTTTTGGTACTTTGCCTAGTATTTGAAAATATCCGTCACAAAGTGAAGTCCTCCACCAACCGTAGTCAAACCTCTTTTTTTGGTTATTGCAAATCCCTGCCCCGTGTGCTGGAATTGACTGTGGGGTTTAACGTATAACTGTTCAGAGCCTCTGATCTGGTAGGGTTAGAGTCTTGATAAAAATTATAACTATAACACTATTCACAAACTGGAATGACGTTACGAACAAACCGCGCAACAAGTTCTCTCACGTAATTAGCTGATGAGTAATTATCAATGGAATTTGTTGTCGTAATGCTTCTCCAGTGTCATACAATGGAGTAATCCTTAGTTTACGACATATTTCTCTCGCATCGCGTGCAATTGGCAGACAAAAGTCAGACAATTCTAAGGCGATGCCCTGGAACGCATATGAACACATGAAATTATGATTAATTTGCCAGTGAAGATTAAAGCCACTGGCTGGCGGAATTTAATTTGTCAGGTCCTTTGGAATCCGATCCTGCAAAATGAGGGTAGGATTATCCACCGCATTTTTGTTTTAGGCACGGAAGGAAACAGTGTAGCAAAGCCACACGTTGGCTCGGTGTAGTGCCTTTACGTGTGTCAAGTTACGGAAACTTTATAGCATGAACGTATTTTATTACATGCACATGGCTCACAACAATCGGGAATAAAATATCGCTTTGAATATGATGAAAATATAT
>JACJUY010000398.1:121340-146681 GCA_014220935.1 Platorchestia sp. MABIK
CGTGTTGCTGTGTTAGTGCTGTGTGTGTTGCTGTGTTGGTGCTGTGCGTGTTGTTGTGTTAGGGCTGTGTGTGTTGTTGTGTTGGTGCTGTGTGTGTTAGTGCGTTGTGTGTTGCTGTGTTGGTGCTGTGTGTGTTGCTGTGTTGGTGCTATGTGAGTTACTCAATCGCAAGTAATTTGTGAAGGGTAAAGTTACAACAAGCTACCAACGAAAAAACAAAGTTCATTTTTATCGATAATTACAAAACTCTGCTCATCATTTGAAAATCTGCTCATCATTTTGATCACCTTACATTATCGTAAGCTGGTGATTTGAAATTAGGCAGGTAGGAATCATGAACATTGACATGCATCTTACCCAGTACACGTATTAGCAAGACACTCATGAGTCATGAACACACAAATAATCAATACACGTATAAGCAAGACATTCATGAGTCATGAATAATGACGTATATTTTACCCAGTACACGCATGAGGAATTTAAGCTAAAATTAAAAAAACGTGTTTATGATTTTGTATCACGTCATAGTTTGTTAAACATATATTGCCAAATTCCACACAATGAGGAATTCATTAAACCGTGCTTCATTTATTCTCTCTTCATAAATTTGTATGGTTAGATAATTTCGAAAGTTTGAGCAAAGTTCACTACCCAGTAAAATTCAAAACTATTCCATTAGGCAGTGAAGGATTATTAGAAGAATTTTTCCACTCGAAAACTTCCTTTCCTTCAAAAAGTTTAATGAATGTTGGAAAAATTTAAATTTTAAAAAATTCTCTTTGAGGAAGTGTTACAATTTTCGGCATTGTGATCACACTGAGATCAAATTTAGCATCACAAGAAATTTCTCCTATCACTTGATTTTAAAACGATTAATTTTAAAGTCTGCGTTGTGCAAGCAGAGGCTTAATCACTTAGCACCATCACGTAATGTAGAACAAAGGGAGGCACAAACCTCATACAAGCACAAACTTTTATTGTACGGCACATACCCCTGCTCTTCTTTTAGGTTGGTCAAAATCCAAAATAAAAATTGGTAAAAAACGAAAAGGGTGCTTCATAACCTGATAAGGGCATTCTTTGTTTTTACGTTCCTATCAAAAAAGTTACAGGTTCATATCCTGCGATATTGAGTGAATGGATCGCAGGTTTTGGTCCAGGAATCTGCCGTCATATTATCATTTGTGCCGCCTGCTCCTTGTGCCTGTTCAGCTGCCGGTAATGGAAACTTTGGATGTCGGCCAACTCCGTCTGATTTCATTTTGTATTTAAATATGTAAGTCCAGACACTCAATCAACGACTGTTCAGAAGATTGATTTTAAAATAAAATTAATTTTCAGCATTTTTAATTACTTGAAATAGTGTCACCTAGTGAAGATTTATTCGCCTTTGTGTAGTTTTAAAGTTCAGTGTGATTTGGTAATTATTGGTAAAAACACAAAATTTCGTTTGAAAGAAGTCGAAATCTAGCAGTGATGATGGTTTCCAGAAAGTTGAGAACGCTGATATTTTCTTCAGTCTTCATTTAATGCATTGCATACAATCGGAACATAAAATAAAAGCCCAATTTATCCTAAGCAATATTTCCGAAACAAATACTGAATTTATAATTTGTACTTTATTCGTTGTTTTGCGTGAGGTCTTAGATGAAGCGTCACTGACGCTGCAAAACATCACGCAACATGGAGGGTAGGAGAGAATAGAATCGTGATAAATTCGGGTTAGATCACTCAGTAATATTCAGTGCATTGCCAGAAAGTTTTATTCAGTTCACATCGATTAAATTTGGCAATAACTAACAGTATAATAAAAAATAGCTAAGATACGCTACACTCTGAAAAGCAAATTCATATTGAAAGACAGATTCTGTAGTTCAGACTAACAAATGGAGTCTCTTTGATAGCAATTGAAGCAGTATGGAATATTGGTCATTTTAGAGTGATTTAGGACCATTTCATGAAATCCTGGCACCAAGTTTGGGAATGAGTAGCTTCTGACCCAAAGACCAATATTCTTGATATATATACGATTTGTTTCAAACTCACGGAGATGCATGAGTCTTGTTTGTAATTTATTTCAGTCCGGTAAGTAGGGCACGTAATTTTCAAGGGTGAATGTTGCAAAATGCATGAGCCATTTGTCAATGAAAGTCGCAGAGTTTGGTATTGAAATTGAAACAGAGGAGCTCCGACTAAAATGAAAACTTTAAGGCAAAAATTGCCATCCTCAGTGAGTGTAAAGTTTCTTCAATTCCTTAACTTATCTCATTAGCACCTTGTAAGACAAAAAGACAATACATACCAGTATATTCTCTTTAACTTCATTCAAGGATTTACAAGTCTGAGTGACATATTTACTGTTTCACTTGAGCTGAAATGTAATGTTAAATACTGTATGGTCAAACTCTAAATTCAACTTTTGCTTCTACGCATAACCTCCCGATGGAAAATCACTCCTTAATCCCCCATTCCGAATCACGCTGACTCAGTTGGTACGATGAGAAAAAACAGAGCTGGAATTAATTAATATTGATTAACTTCATTGATTTGATTTTCTTTTAATATTCATATTAATTACTAGTAAACTTCAATAATAAATTATAAAAATCTATCATTATATTACAGCATTTTTCTATTCACTTTAGTACTGATATTCAGTTGCCTACGTTGTGCGACTGCTTTTGACTGTAGCGACTTTCATAGCAAACTAAATCAAACAAAAGATACCCTAATTTGAGAGCGATGATATTAATTTTTGTTCTTTTGCTTTTGGAATGAAGCCAGGCATTGACTTTAATATTTACATTCCATTCCTGCATCAAAAGAAACATAACGGAGAATTTTTTGCTTCTATTTACTAATGATATGTCAACATAGAATTTTTTTTTATTTACCCATGATATGTGAGAATTTAATTTTTTATCATAATTTATTAAAGATACATGAAGATACAGTTTTTCGTCATAATTCATTAAAGATATGTGAACAAAGGATTTTTTGTAATAATGTAATAGAGATATGTGAACACATAATTCATGTTATAATTTACTAAGACATGTGAAAATGTAGCGGGCCGCCACTGTCGTAAAGTGACCAGAGCGACACCTGCCAATTACTGTAGGCAAATTAGACACTCCCGACATCATGTGCCGCGAGCTCCTTTTTTGCCCTACACAACCTGCACCGAATTCTAACCCGAATATCTTTGCATATTTGCAAATTACCCTCTGCAAAAATTTCGTTTTTCAATACCAAATACTACATATTTTTACCTACAGCGTGTTGAAAAAATTACGAATGTGGCATAAGTACATTTTGCGGGAAAAATGAAGAGGTGACCATTGTGTCTCAAACTAAATCTGAGAGGAAAACATACACCACAGACTATACCCATTCATCTTGGTCTCACGTAAAGTCAAGTAAAAAGTTGCTAGTCAGACAAATATTCTGAAGTCTTACACATGACGTGCTTTAGTACCTTGATTAAGACACTAAATGGAAGTTATCCATTATCTTAATTATGAATGATGCTGCAAAAATCAAAGCTGCATTAAAGAATGCTGATATTTTGCCTCATTCAGGAAACTAAAAATGCCAGACGACAACCAATTACAACATAGGAGAGACATAAACACTGCTTTAGGCACAATAACATATCCGAGCTTTAAGAATCCACCATGTACCACATCGTCCTTACAGAGAAATGCCTACGTTAGCGTGCACGTTGGTTCTTGTCAGATTGAATTCGTGAAAGGAAGTAACCCATGAAGTTACCTACACTGAGACACAAATTTTAATTTCAGAGTTGTTACGAGTTTAAAATAGTTACGAACTTGAAGTAGTTACGAGCTTGAAGAAGTTACGAATTAGAAAAAAGTTACAAGCTGGAAATGGTTCTCATGAGGTTGAGTTCTTGAAAAGAACCCACGAAAGAAGCTACGTTGAGACACAAACTTGAGTTTGAGACGTTACGAGCTTGAAATAGCCAAAGGATTCCCTCATAGGACCCACCTTCCTTGGAGGAGGAGACCGAATCCTTGGCCTCATTGACGGCCTGTCGCAGGTCCTGGGCAGACCAGGACATCGGTCTGCTCTTGCCCCATGAGGTGCCTCTGTTGAACAAATTAATTGGACCATGCAATGTCAATAGCTTTAAATTACCACGGTACTTAATTTCACCCACTCGCATTCTATTGACAGAAGCACAAGAATTACAATAATTATTTTAACACTTTGACCTCATTAGTCAACTGAAGTTCAATGTTCAACTCAAATATAAAGTGAATTGTTGTGAGCAATTTTGAAAATTACAAACATTGACCTGATCCTGCCTTCATTTAGCTTTAATTAAGTATGTATAAAATGGAGTTTGTGACTGTTGATTAGTCAGCAACATTATAAAATTCACCTCCGTGGCTACCAGTGGCTCACGTTGCTGTCAAAGTGTCAGGTATCAATCATCAACCATCATGACCATGATGTATAAATCATCAACCATCATGACCATGATGTATAAATCATAATCATCCATCCTCATGCATAAATCAATTTGAATCATCGTAATTGACAATATTCGTTTCAATTTTTAATATCTTGCACGAAATAACAATTGCATGTCCTTGGACTTACGAAGATTTAGTGGATAGCCAGCTTTTCTCCGTATCTTTCTCTGGCTTGTCTTCCGAGTAAGACCTGGCAAGGGGGGCTTTCTTGGCCGCGCCTTCGACTTCATCTTTTTGTCGCGTGGTCGACACAAGGGAGTCTCGGGACCCGTAGAGGCTGTTGGAGTCCCCATCGCTCTTCTTCACGAAGCTGCTGCTCAAATGATGCATGTAAGGCATTAGTAACTCATTATGCAGGTGATCTTAGAGAACTGGCTATAGTGACCCTACTTCTACATGAAGACGCCGACGAACGGATGGTGCACGTAAAGCATTAGTTACTCATGTAAGTGAATCTGAAAAATTGGCTACGATGACCCCTACTTCTACATGCAGACGTTGACAAACGAACGGAAAAAAATGTAATTTTCCACAAATTGTTCCTCAAAAATCCAAGGAGTAGTTGTAAATCGAGAGAATCTCAGAAGACAAGAAGCCTTCCAACATTTTTAATCACTGGTGAGAAATAAAAAACAATTATAGCAATGCTCTGTGTGATGACCCCGTAACGAGAGACCAAAGAAACAACGACGTCATTGTTTTTATTAAAACGTACAATGAGGATACCTACGACGCTTAAATACACAAACTACAGATCAAAGTGGCCAGAGAAAATACGAAACGAAGTTGGTCAGGATAATTCTTTCGAGGCGGAGCTCAAACGCGACATTTGAGTTAATCAACTTTTTTTAACTAGCTCATGTAATTACACGATGAAATTATACGATTTTCAGTACGATTAAACGATTTTGTATATATCATTTACAATACGATAGTACGATTAAACGACTTTCAGAACGGTCGAAAGATTGTTCAATTTTCAACACAATTATACGATTTTCAATGCGATAAAATAATTTTATCAGATTTTCACGCTTGAACAGCAAAAGCTTAAATGTGCAGCAAGTGCACACTATCCTCAGTTTGTAGATTGCATGAGCAGTTTGCTCATTTGTATTATAAGCAGTAAAATGCAAAACGCTGCATTAACGCAGAGCTTCCAGAGAAGCTGCATGCTGTTTTCGTTTTTATTTGATCAAAGACACAATTACAAATTCAACATTGCAACGACAAAATTATTGTAGCACTGAGGCTGCTAGCAAATTATGAAAAAATTTCGTTTCTTACACGTGCTCAAAATTTCATAGCTTCTGTACTTCTATCAACCCTAGTTTCTTTCAAAACGTAACTTGTGTTTAAATAGTAGTGTTTACTCCTCTTTCTCAAAATTGCCCGCTATTGACGCTAAACTGTCACCTTCAATTTATGAACATAGGTACAACACTCATCAAGAAGCATTACTTCTCTCTCTAATACGTTCAACTCTATGTTTAATACTCACTGAATAGTGCTCAAATATATAGCTTCATTTTCCCACTTATGCTCTCCTTATATTTTATTTCATATTAACAAAGAAGATGTATTGTGTGTCAAGGTAAGCGTATCAAATTTTGCGCTATAAAAATAAGTCCTAACTGAAGCGTGGCCGCAGGGAAGTAGTTACGACGTCGGACAAGCACAGTTGAGGAAATGGAGATTTAATATATAAAATTCAGAGAATTCGTTAGCCCGCTTGGGATGCAGAGAAGGATTTAGAAGCCATTAGATCCTCTTCACGAGCATTATCTTATCGTTTAAGTGAATTAACTAACGAGTAAACTGCCGAAGAGACTTGGGTTGAATTGGTTCTGCATGTTGCTGCTGCATGGGGAAGATCTCGAGGTTTAGAATTTGAAATCATGATTGAAATTTTAGATTCTTTTTCAGGGCACAGATTCTCGTGCTTACGTACGTATATGAAATCAAGAGCACGGATTGTAAAAAATCCGTTTTTATTTTGTAGAAAATTGCAATACAATACATACTTTCAAAATAATACTTTACTTTTACATACTTTATTTCAACATATTTTATTTTTACAAGTTCCATATTAGACATTTTTATGTTGACATTGGATAATTTAACGAAGAAATGTGCACGTAAGCAATAAAAAGAACAGCTATGGCTTGCACCTTTTTTTACCTTCTGAAGCACAGTTTATCTCTACTGTTCTTCGCCAGTCGACTGACTAATACGCAGAGGATAAAATAAGTTTTAATTTCACGCAATTCAAAGTACATTAAACATCGAAGTATGTTATTTTGCCTCGTAGTTATTCAATTCCCTGTACAAAGCCTCCTTACTATTCCGTCAATTTTATATTCATCCCCATAACCAAACATGTAAAGGGACTGTAAAAAGTTGGCAGTTCAAACAACACTTGGAAATATTCGCCAGTAATCAAGCGAAGAGATGAGCATGTGCAGAAAAAATGCCAGTTTTAATCACATCAAAGACTCAAGCACAAACACACGCGAGGACTCTCAATAAGTGAGTACAGTATATTAAAAACAAATGTTAACGGAGGCAATAGAAGATTCTTTGAGACCAGGAGAAATGAATAAGCAAATAAATTTGTTGGTTCCTGGACATGAATGCAATTTTTTGCGTGTGGACGGGTAGGAGAGTAGATCAAAATTAAATAGCAGTGCAGTTGTCCACGAGCAGTTTATGCTTCCGAACAAAAAGGAGAATAATTACTGACAATGGAGGTTACTAATCATTGGTCATACACAGAGAAACAATCAATTTTTGTTTAGTTCGGTCATCCATATTTAATTGTTGACAACCCCTCTCTTCTTCTCCCTATTACTGGTAATGGAGACAACTAAGAATTGACCACACACACAAAGTCGAACAAATTTTTGTGTAGTTTCGTTATTCTTGTACAAATTAATGGCATCCTATTCCCATCAACCTTGTCAAGTTACAAATCTTTCTAGTTTGTTTTTCCGCAGTGCCCGCAAAAAGTGATCCAACTTCGAAAATAAATTCAAGCATCAACTGCATTTCATTCTTTCAGTGCTACATCTACAAAAATGCACTTTCACACGTCACGAATCAAATCAAACTTAATTCTTAAAGCAAATGCACCTGTTCGTCAACATTGAGCACCAGCTCTGCTCACTCCCAATCATGATCGGGTAATTATTGAAGTTACTAATAACTATAATTAAAGAAGACTTACTTTGTGTTGGGGTCGTACGATGTGAGGGAGTTGATGGAACTCGTGGATCCTGAGAGATCCTTGGCCTTGTGTTCACTGTATTCTCTGCAATTGAAATAAAGAAATTGGTCGGCGCACTTTAAAAACATCGAAACGTAAACATCCGAATTATCTGATCCTTAGGAACAAAAGACAGCGAGGGTAATGCAGTCTATTCTTGACATGGGGTCACTGCCTTACTCTGGCTCACAAAAATATAATTGTGGCACAAATAGTGCAGAGGGTCTCTCAAAAAATACAGGGAGTCCAAAAAGTGTACTCATCCGTAAACTGACGATTACTCATGAATTTTTGCTTGTGTTTCAGGTGCATCTATTTTTTGAAATTTTCTATTTTCATACTTTACTGTTCATTACTCTGATTTTAACTAATCATACTTGCATTAACGTCAATGACATTAATACCAGAAAAAAATACTTGTGTACTTGGCACTCAAAGAGTGAGTACATTTTTTGGGACACCTTGTACACGCTGCTCGTCACGAGAGACGCATATCAACACGCCGTGTGCCTCTTTATTTTTAAATCTGCGTACACATTGCCCTCTGGTGGCGGTACTTTGAAATCAGACACGTCGGCTTAGCACCAAAAGGCTTCTCTTTGTACGACGTTCAGTCTTAAGAAGAAACGGTTTGAATCCCAAGAAATCGTTAGGTCGATATCAGCCGTTGTTAAGCTCAGTCCCAGAAGTTTCAACACACCAACGGCTGCACCACAAACGAAATGATTTTATTGAGTCAAATTGACAAGGAACTGCAAGCCAAACGGAATAAATGAAAATTTCACTTTTTTCAACACACCCTCGGTATGTTGAACACCATTGCATAGGTAAGTTAAAAAAACCCTTGGTACAAGTAGCTGTCAATTTTGGTACATCAAATTCAGGAAAAGTTTAAAATCGGGAATGTCATGTAGTCCCTGAAAATTTTGTTTCTCGAAAGTCAATGGCAGCAGAAATCTTGCTTCATCATTTTCAATTAAGCTGTGTTCTCAAGGCTTGTTCTATGAATCAAGCAATGGCACTTGGCAGGTTTCCTGAAGAATTTATTATTTTCGGTTTGTTCACTGTCCTTCAACAAAAGCCAGCCCAGAGGTCAATCCCAACAGAAAGCTGCAGTCGGCCGATTGAAGTGCCGATGAAAATTTGACAGCTTAAATAGTCGCAGATTTGGAGAGCTCTCAATGAAATTTAGTGCAGGCTAAATACTTCATTTTGCGAAAAGCCTCAACTCCAACGTCACTTCGACGCTTGTGAAATCAAATGCGTTATTTTCAGATGAATTTAGTGAGCAAAATTGATCTAGTGCACTCGAGCGAGCATTCTGCCGCCAAATGTTCCCGAATTTTCAAATGTCGACTTTTAGCGCAAAAGACCATGTGGACGTTTGGATGCTATGAAAAGTGGATGACTTTCCGAAACTTTTTGGAAGGCTTTTACCTGTTGAACTATACCGTACCATTCATTCTTAGCTGCTACGGAATGTGGCAGAGTCACAGAACGACGAAGTTGGTTTTTATATGTTTTTTGATTGAAAAACGTGAAAATTTTGGGACACACAATACACCCCCAAAATTGCTTCATTCATAAAAGAAAGCATTTCCCTCATATCGTCGAGGAAGCAGAGTTGTACTACTGCTATCAACAAAACAATGAAAGAGAGAGAGCAACCTGCAAAAATGTTATCACCTCCTTCATCTTCACACTAGTCAGCCCCAATTCCTGTACTCATTGCATATGTAATAAGGTACCCTTTCAAATCAAGCGGAAATTTTCTCATGAGTCGGAAAATCAATTTGTTTGAAATTTTTAATCAATTTGGGCCTCAGTAGTTGGGACTGACGAAGAATCCTACCCGAATTGAGAAAATAGAGACTTGCGGAACAATTTCATAGGAACAGAAAATGAGACGTTTTGGCTCTTGATTTCATGTTCCTCTAAGTCTCACGAGTTGAGTTCAAATGACATCCAACCAACAAAATTAAAAAGACCGAAAATAATCTGAATTTATCCTGAAATGAAATAAAAAGCCCTTAAATAATCGTAAGCTAAGGAGAGTAAATTTTTTTAGACACTCTGTATCATAAATCTGATTGGATAACCTACGAAGGAAGAGGATGACCAACTGGCCAGAATTGCCATAAGCCGTACCAGGTTTCGGCAAAGCTTACTCATCGATCATAAGAGTCTATTCCACGCTTGCTTGCTTTCCAAAACTCAGGAATTCTTGAACTCCACAAATTATATTTCATTAATTAACGAAAAACATGGAAGTGCAAATCAACAGTTAAGCAAACTTCTTGAGTTGGGTGTTAACCTAAGTCACTAGCAGCGCAATGTGATACATTAACCACTCACGCAGGGTAGTCACTGATGGGATTTTCATAATACTGCTGACCGACCTGCTGTCCCTAACCCAATCTTAATAAACACTTGATGAAAATTATATGAAGGCACGATCAACACAATGTTCATTTGTTAAAATAAAGGACGTCTTGGTAGTGAAGTTTCCATTTTTTCAAAATCAAAAATACATCGTTCCCCTGACGACGGCTGGAGGTAATCTAGTCGAAAGCTTGGGTCAAAAATTTGAATTTGTCTCCACTGATCTCAAAATTTTGAAAAAATGGAAACAGTGTTCATTATTTTCAAAATTGATCTCTAAAATCAACTATAATTTGAGTTGAGTATTGAACTTAAGCTCAACCTACCACAGTTATAGTGTTAACCACTTACTCAAAACCTTCAGAGAAAATCAACTATAATTTGAGTTGAGTATTGAACTTAAGCTCAACCTACCACAGTTATAGTGTTAACCACTTACTCAAAACCATCAGAGAAAATCAACTCAGTCTCAGAAGAACGATAGCGACCTGCCTCAGTAGACAGAGACAAGACAAATCGAAAGGAGACAAAATCAGGTTAATTGCCGTGCGAGCGTTGATTTTGAGTCTAAATATTGTCCTCCAACACGATTAAAGACTTGTCTTCTTTTTGATCTCGATTTACGCCCACCAATTTCCAGGATGAAAATGGTGGCACTGAACTAATTAAAGCAATGCTGGATTTAGACAGCATCCATCGGCAGTATAAACGATCCAAACTTCAAAGAGTAATCTTCTGAGGGCGGGTTCAAGGGGAACTGAGCGGCGTCAGCAATTTGGGTGCGGGGATTTAAAGCTGGAACATTTGCAGCGTACTTGTGTTGTGTGAGCTAAATTTGGACTCATTAAAGAGAAGGCTACGTAAGCACTCAGCCCAAGGGATGGAGGATGCTTTAAAATGAAAACAAAAATTGCGCAGGTATAACATCTTCACTGTGTTTGGTCCTTTTGAGTAAACAACAAGTTAAAATGAATGCAATTATTATAGCAGAGGTAGATCAGACTTACAATATACAAGCCCCACAGCGATTGCAATGACTACAAGGATGCTATAATGAATACAAGTACCGCACAGGCACATCATACCTACATAAAATATACAGTCCCCATTGAGCAGAGGGTAAGTTAAAAAGATAAATACAAAGATGGCGCAAGGATAGCTTACGTACATTGTGCAGGCCTCACGCGCGACGTAAAAGATGGGTTAAAATGAATGCAAGGATAGCGTAGGTATATCATACCTTCATTATTAATGTGAGTATTCCACTTTAAACACACTCAACAAGAACGTAAAATCCGGGCCTCCAAAATTTATCATGCCTAGAAGTATAAAAAAAACTCATGCCTGTATAAATGGAGTGTGAAAAAATGTCTCGTGTGGTGTACTCAACGAGCGGAAATGCGTTACGCTGTATAGCTCTTTAGAAACAACTGTTCAATTTTGGTTTTTACGGATTTAGTGTAACTACTTTATAGAGTTCCTCAACATTTTCACTTGCCAAAATACAGTTGAACTGATACTACTAAAGAATATCTACCCCATGGCAATATCATGAGCCCTGAACTTTGTCAAAAAACCGTTCAGTCCATCTTCAATTTGTCAATTTCATGGATCCAGAGTGTACCAATTAGTTCAGAGAATTATTGTTTTGTGTTGATTTTGACATAAACATGTTTAGGCAAATATTTGATCGTGAAAATTTTTACTCAGTTTGTACATTCGAGTTATTTTTACTTTATTTTGTGTTATAAGTTCAAAGCTCCACGCAACTCAAACTGTTCACGGATGATAGAAGTGCGCTTTTCGTGTTGTTTGTACTCCTGAGTGCACCTCAATCATCTTCCGTGTTTCATGTCGTAAGTAAATGCCTTAAAACAATTTGTGGTTTACATTCCTCACCTCGGTAAGTATCCAAAACGTTTTGGTAATGCAAGTGTAGATTCTGTAATAACTTTGGTTTTTTATAGCCCTGTTCACAAGTCACAGGCGGGGACCACCGCAAGAAAGCCATCATCAACTCCTTTACTTAGTACAAGAAGAGTGCAGTATTTTCTTTCATGAACGGCCTACAAAGCCTATTAAATTACAGCTCATTTGAAAAGCCTTGATTCGACAGACAGACTTGCACGAAAATTTCAAGAGGAAAATGAAGTCCACTTCACTACTACTATGTAAGAGAGTAGCAAAGCACTCAAAGTATTCCTCTAAGGGTCTGTAAGAGAGTAGCAGAGTACTCGGGGTATACTTTTAATCCTATCAAAAATAGGAGCAAAGTGCTTGATATATTTTCTCCATGAACCTCCGTCATCGTTGCAAATATCAATGCTCAGCTATCTAGTTAATGCCGATAATTATTTGCAGTAGTGGTGGCAAGCGATGTGTGATTCAGCAGTATGATGCTAAGTGTAGACCAGTGAACGGAATTTTCCCACAGAAACTGCGTATTTTTCCACAGCGAATTTTGAATAGTGAAGGTCCTGTCGGTAAATAGTGAAGCTTGAAGGTAATGTAAAAATTGAATTAACTTGCTCGAATATCAGTGAAACTTAACACGTTTTGCACTGTAATCAAAATCGAGACAATACCATGGAATGAGTGAACCTTTCGTTAAAAATGAAAGATAGCAAAAAAGATGATGACAAAGAATAGGATAGCTCGCAAACAGGGTGAGGAAAGGAAAGTTAATCAGATTTCTATGAACATTAATTGATAAAGTTACCCAACTTAAACCTCATATTTATAATGAAATAGATGAAACATTTTTGATTTTCGTCTTTCGTCCACCCGTAAGCAAAAAATCTATCGCACTCGGCCCAATTGCAACTTTTCATGGGCAAGATAAGTCGCATGAAGCAATGGCGTTATTTCGTTATACAGGGTGTTTTTTTTTACTTTGAACAAACTTCGAACTTAGGTACAAAAACTCAAAATAAATCGATTTTCATGAATGAAAAAATGTCCAAAACTCATTAGTTTTCGAGTTATGGCATCGCAAAGCATGTTTAGAAGTGCATGTTATAACTGGGCCGCACACCAATTGTTATTTAAAGTTGTTAGTTTTCCAGATTGTCGAATACAATTAAAGCATATTTTCTCATTTCATTATGGGTTATTCATTCCCTGTAATCAACGACAAGATTTCAAGATGCAATGTGAAACTGAAATAATGAAAAAAAAATTATTATTTACAACCTACATTACTGGAGCGCACGTGTTGCAGTATCAGTTCGCCATTTGTTGACACGCCGTTGCACTGTGACCATGGAAAGATTTACCAATGCTGAGAAGGCAGACATGCATTTGATTTATGAAGCTGCAGGCGGAAATGGTAGGCTCGCTCTGAGGATGTACAGAGAAAGGTTTCCTAGGCGCGAAGTGCCTGATTTCCGGTATTTTGCTACTCTGCATACGAGATTGCGTGACACCGGCAGCTTCAACGTTAACAGAGGGAATGCTGGGCACGGCCATCATCCACAGGAGGATAGAATTGTGGAATACTTTGAACAACATCCACGAACCAGCACTCGTGCAGCTGCTCAACGTCTTGGCTTGCGAAACCATACTACTGTGTGGAGGGCACTACATCGTCAGCAATTACATCCTACCATTTCCAAAGAGTGCAAGGGCTCATGCCAGGTGATTTTGAACCTCGTATGCTGTTTTGCTACTGGTTAATGCAACAGGAAAGAATGAATCGCGGGTTCTCAAAACTTATTCTCTTCACAGATGAAGCTTATTTCGGTCGTGATGGGGTTTTCAACCGTCACAATAATCATTACTGGGCTGGAAATAACCCTCATGTTATTCAGCCTAATAGTCACCAGCACAGATTTAGTGTCAACGTGTGGGCAGACATTATTGGCAATAATTTAATTGGTCCGTACCTATTACCTTCTCCTCTCACGGGACCTGCGTACACGATCTTCCTACGCGAAGTTTTGTCTGGACTACTGGAGGACGTGCCCTTGGAGACACGCAGGCGAATGTGGTTCCAGCATGACGGAGCGCCAGCACATTACTTTCGTGAAACACGCCTGTTCCTGAATGAAAAATTTCAAAACCGATGGATTGGCAGAGGTGCTCCTGTAGCATGGCCAGCTAGGTCGCCTGATTTGACGCCACTGGATTTCTTCTTGTGGGGTACCATGAAGGACCTCGTGTATGCCTCTCCTGTTGAATCGGAACAGGATCTGGTTGGACGCATTGTGGACTCAGCTGGCCGTATCACGGAAATGCCTGGCGTGTTTAAATCTGTAAGGCGCTCACTGGCTGTTAGAGGTCGTAAATGTGTTGAAGTTCATGGAGGCCATTTCGAGTAACTGTTGTAATAAAACTGTATTCAAGTTTGTTCTTGCGTTAAAGTTCTTACATTAAAGTGTGTGTTGATTATGTTTTTTACCTGTGTCCTGCAATGCTTACTGATTAATGGTTAGCTTATATGATAATAATTGATAATTTCTCATTTAGGACAATTTATTCTTCTTTGTAAAACGTGTACACGCAAATTTCATTGGGAAATTACAAAAATACTACATTAGTGGGGCCCAAAAACCTCTAACTATCAAAGGTAGCGCTAAAAATGGTGCGCGCGTGCAATCCTACTTGAAGTTCTAATATTTTTCAAGTAACTGTAACTCGAAAACTAATGAGTTTTGGACATTTTGTCATTCATGAAAATCGATTTATTTTGAGTTTTTGTACCTAAGTTCGAAGTTTGTTCAAAGTAAAAAAAACACCCCGTATATTAATTCTAGACAGTTTAAATATTTCTACATGGGAGTATTAAATCTGAACTTAATTGTCATTGAAGTAAAATATACTTTACGGATTTATTTATTTGTAACAGTATATGTGATTTGTTGTTAAAATTGTTGTATTTGTTATCATAAGAGACATTCAAGAGCAGTTCGATACATTTCGTAGTCACCGTGAAATTCGCCTCTAATGTTCATCGTAACTAGAATTCGATTAAGGCACGTCTTCTTAGGCCTTGGCTATTGTACTGAATTTTGTTGCCTCCCGCAAGCTTAAGCGATGTCATTGAAGATAGATGCCAAAATTTTCATCAGCCGTGACCACGAATGCGTATTTTTTTAGTTCATTTCTCAGAAGCTCACAGTTGCTGACTTATATTTGCCAGTAAAATTGTAAAAACTCCAATATTTGGATGCAGATATTAATTTCTTCCGGGTAATGCCCTGATCTTACCTGAATACCACATTCAAGACGCTATTAAATCTGAATGTTCAATTTAACTCACTGAAAAAGGTTTGTAAAGTCATCCACGCTCAGAACTACCCAGTCGTATTAACATAAAAAATCCCTCGCGCTGTGTACTCAAGTGTGAGTACGAGGATGAGATTCCGAGTCGTCGGTACTCCTGCAGTATTCCCTAGAGTGGTTCATAAGCAATTCTCCACTCCTCTCACTCGGCAGCTTTCAACAAATTACAAAGGAATGCAATTTTCTTGGACTTGGAAGAGGAAACAATTTCACGAGGGAAACTTGCTAAAGCGGTTGGTGAAATTCACAAACCTAATTCTCGGACTGCATCTGAGAGTGTGTGTGTTCTGCCTGTATTTTGTCTTGAATTTTCTCTTTTTATGACTGAGTAAATTTGTCAGGGGAGAAATAAAACTTAAAAAGATCCTCAGTTTCGTATTTTTGAACTTTCTTTGTCGTGTTGCTGTAGAAAGGCTATGCGTCGTGAGAAACTTGATGTTTAGCGTCAAAGTTTTGCCGTTTGCAAAGTCTAACTATGAATAAAATAGCAAGGATAGTCACTTTTAAAATAGACATTATTTCTTGGTGAGTTTAATGTCAGAGACTAAAAATGTGCGAAACGTTCATTTTTACTGCATATTTTTAGTTCCTGACATTTCAAACTCGCTAAGAAATAATGTCTATTTTAAAAGTGACTATCCTTACTATCTTATTTATAGAGAAACTTGATCCTAAACTTCGGACTTAATTCTACTTCTGCAGCAAACTGATTAACTGTGTAGCGCCGACTGTGTGTCACCTGTAAAGTACGTCAGTAAGATCTTCTCACTCACCCTACAGAACTGGGCAAAATTTACGAGCGATATCATCACGAATAAAGTAAATTGCGATGATCTTAGTCGAGATACAACCAAGGGGTTTTCACAGCGAGCGTGCATCGGGTCTGCCGATGCAAAAAAAGGCATTTGTTCGAACATTACGAAAAGACATCTAGTATTTTCCAATGCGAAATTAGTCACGAGTCCCATCAGTTATGAAAGACACTAGACATTTTCCTCATTAATCTGATTTCAACATCAAAAAATTTCCATAAAATATATGGAAGAATCCAAAAGAAACGTTTATAGTTTAAAAAATTCCGAAAGACGACGGCTGGTCTAAAAGCCTCTTAGATGCAATCAATCCCGTATGCTGCTTCTGAACTGATTTTCATTGCCACTTGTACAGAGCAGAATTGAAGGATCGCCTGTATTTTTAACGAAGATCTTGAGAATGTCCCGCGCGTAACAGTGGAGATTGTTCGTTTTCTTTCAATTGAGATCGCTTTTTTTCTGGAAGATGTGCTAGTGGTTATCGCTCAAATCTTCCAATTTTCTTATAATACTGTAGAATAGCTATACTTTAGTTGATAGTTTCAACAAAATAACGACTCAGTTTTTCGCGTTTGGGGTCGGGTTACGTGATAGTGGGACGACACCACCTACTTATGTCTTGGTTCATGAGTCTAAGAAAATATTGTTTTGATTTTTCTAAAAATCTAATTTAAGATTAGAGAGAAACAGAAAAATCAGTCAACCGGATGAGTCAACTATCCAAAAAAATTAGCTGTTCTGGAATGCATGGATTCATTTTTGATCTTACGTTTGTCTAACTGTGCCACGCTTTTACGAATAAAATTGTATTTGCTGAACAGGGTTCGGCATTCAGGGTCGAAAAATTGCCTATATTTCCGTAGAACGGGACTAATGTAAAACATCTTTACATGTAGTAAGAAACCCGAACTTTAAATGCTATAAATTAACATATGTGACAATTGCAATTTAGATTCCATGAAATGTAAGTAGAAATCATCCACAAGCTCTGAAATTGCTTTGAGCATACTCAAACACTCTTCATTAGAGCCGCTAAAAAATAATGATGTGCAAATGACCTTTCAAGCATTTTAACGTACACCACTTTAAAATTCTTAACAGACACCAATTATTTTGTGCGTGAAATGAGCAAGCAGCTGAACACAACTTGTACGCAATAAGAAGCAAGCAGCTGAACACAACTTGTGCGCAATAAGAAGCAAGCAGTTGAACACAACTTGTGCGCAATAAGAAGCAAGCAGCTGAACACAACTTGTGCGCAATAAGAAGCAAGCAGCTGAACACAGCTTGTGCGCAATAAGAAGCAAGCAGCTGAACACAACTTGTGCGCAATAAGAAGCAAGCAGCTGAACACAACTTGTGCGCAATAAGAAGCAAGCAGCTGAACACAATTTATTTGTGCTCAATAAGAAGCAAGTCTTCAATCTGCTCTTAAATCGCTTATAGAATATACTGTTAACATCTAGTCCATATAAACAATTTTTTAAAACGAAGCTTCGAATATCGAGTTAACTATTTCATTGGTGAGTCTAATGAGTAACCAGGTGAAGTGAATTAGGTTAAACATTATTGTACACTTTAGAATAACGTTGATGGTAGGATGCCTTAGAAGTCGTTAAACTTATTTTGGCCCTCTGGTAGCTATACTCAAATTTGACCATTTTACTAAACTTAATAAACAATCTACATCTGTATCACTTGTGGTGAATAAATTGTTTAAAATTTCCGTCGAACACCACTCCCTCTGCCCATGCCCTACGAGGGCCGCATCTAAGCACCCTGGAAGAAGTCCCCTGCGCCGCTGTCTCTCGCTCATTGCAGTGAGAGAACTCGGCCAGAAATTAGGAAGGAAAGACCCTCGTGATGTGGATTCGAACTTGTGGCAACATTAATGAGTTCTGAAGAGAGCATTTCAAAGGGCATAAAGTTCAGCTCGCGTCGAACTGGAGGTCTTGTTGATTGATGTGACTCTGCATGTTGTGACTCTGCATGTTGTGACTCTGCATGTTGTGACTCTGCATGTTGTGACTCTGCATGTTGTGACTCTGCATGTTGTGACTCTGCATGTTGTGACTCTGCATGTTGTGACTCTGCATGTTGTGACTATGCATGTTGTGACTAAACAAAAGATCAAAGCATCAAAATGTTTTTTTGGAGCCAAACTGGCTGACGTGATCGACCGTCGCAGCTCTGCCGGCCAGATGGCGACTAAATTGAGATACCGGAGTGCGTGTTGCAAAAGATGCCTTGTTAGGGAATGCTTGTTTGTACAGCGGACGAATTAAATCGTGAGATTATGGTATACGTTGTTTAAAATATTTTCAGGTACTTTTAAATTACCCTTTTATGTTGTTAAATTATTTTATGCTAGTATTAATTTAATTACAGTACATGTTGTCAAATTATTGTACACTACTATTAAATAACAGTAAATGTTGTTAAATTAGTTTATAGTACTGTTAAATTACAGTGAATGAGGCTGAATTATTGTATGCTACTATTAAATTACTGTATAAGTCGTTCAATAATTTTTATGCAATTTTTAAATAAATATAGTATATGTTTTAAAATTATTTTAAGCTATTATCAAATTACAGTACATGTTGTTCAATAACTTTGTGCTACTCTCACAGCGACGATGTGGAGCTTCATTTGTCAGTTTCGTGTTCTCTTATCCTCTCCCTTTCATTGCTGAATTAGTCTGAATACAAGATGACGTTGTTGTGCTTCATGAATAAAACGTAAAGCATTCCTTAATTACTTGCGCTGCAAATGCTCATTGGCATTCCATTCTCTTTGTCTGTTCAGAAAGGAATATTTGCTCCCTCGAGCATGATCGCATTTTGTTGCTCTGGATCTTAACGATGCAGCTGAGGCGGTCTCTGTTAGTTAAACTCTACATTAAAATCAGGCTGCGCTAATGCAAGATGGCATCTGGCATCCGTATTCCGCCCCTGTCACTTCATCTTCTCTGGTGACATTTTTACGACTACGGTGCAATCTAACTCGACATCATTGCCTGACCGCTGCTGCACCTGCTACCTTTCATCTTACATTCAATCTCTATGTTATGCAAGCAGCGTAGCATCTCACGAGTAAAATTTTAAACATCGTCTGACCTGATCCATTAGCGAATTCATACTCTCGATTAAAAGTTGTTGCAAATTTTGACTTAGCGATGCATGTTCTCGTTGAGATATTGTTTGCGTTTACTTACATCCAAAGTTCTGTCGACCGGACGACTCGAACGATGTAAGAGGATAGCGGATCATTACGACTACTTTGGTCCAGCCAGGCAAACTCAGCTGAGTTTTAGACTTCGCAATATCGGACTTCTGAAAATTGTTAAATGTTTCTACGAACGGTTGAAGGAAGATGCTATGAAAATTACTAAAATTAGTATTTCGCATTGGCAATAACTTGATCAAACCGTATAACTCATCTATAAGAGTACACTGTTTGAAGAAAGACCATATCTTTACAATCACAAATTTCAAAATTTTAGATTCAACCTTAAATTCGTTTGATCTCCGAGTTTTAGCATCAATGTACAATTTAAAAAACCGTCCGTCAGTAAATGAATGGGACACGGCTGTGAAACTTTCCACGGCTTGTTAAAATTTTCTACAGTTTTTTCTTTTCTTATGTCTTTTAAATCTCAATATCTTATATCCGGCTTATTCAGAAGATTAAGAGTTCTAATTTTTTAACACACAGACATGTTGTATTTCGGAGCTGTGAAGACGAATTTTTTGGAATCCGAAACTTTTTCTTTTATCAATAAATTCTTAGCCACATTTGTTTTCCTTTTTAGCCTAGAAGTGCGATTTCCTTGAAATCAGTTTATTTCATTTAATGTCGAATTAGAAACGCAGTGAAGAAACAAGAGTTGCAATTTAAACCAAGAGTCGTAAGGAGCGCAAATGCGAAAACTTCTTTTCATAATTTAGAGTTAAAAGACGATGTTGTAATTTGCCCCCGTTACACAATTGTGTGATCGGCAGCATTGCGCGGCAGTCGCTGCGCAGCGACACAGCCGTTATGTCCATATTTACCGCAGTTTTTCAAGGGAAATCTAATGAACTTTTTTCATCGCAGAACTAGCAAAGGCCTCTTTTAGATTGTTAACACCCGTTGTTCGCTCCACAAAACACACACAAGAGAAAGGAAATCACGCAGAGTTGCTGTGAGCTGCCGATAGCGTTCAGATCTGAAGCTCTTACTAATAAACATCGTGCAAGAATATTGTTTTATAGATTGAAGTATCGCGTGAACGTGATTTATAAGATACGCCTAATAATGCAGAAGTTATTTATTCATTATTTAATTCATCATTGTATTTCTTCATGAATGACATTGATGTGATTTAGAAGTGAAGAATGTTCTTTAAAGTGCTTATTATTCAAGCAAAAATTAAATTAATGTTAAAAGGAAATGCCAGCAGTTCCAGACGAAAAATTTGCATGCAAATAAACAGCTTTTTCAAGAAGGATAATTTGAAAATGAAAATTTATCTACGTACGTCCTTGCACAATACAAAAGACAACATTTTTTCCAATGTCAATCTTCTGTAACGATTACAATTTCGAAAAAATGTCCACTCTTGTGGTAAGTTTTCAGTTTTATGATGGAAATTAAAACTTGTGCTCACCCTTTCATAACACCACCGTGTGCTAAAATTATATTCTATTTTAAAATCCTCATTTGAATAGAGTACCCCAAATTTTTGTTACAATTTTCCTCAGCACCGAAAATATCCTCGATTTGTACATTGTATTGATGCCACCTCCTACTTATTGCAACTCAATTTTAGTAGTAGCAACAGTACGTATTCATCGAAACTTAAAGACTTCATTTCAAAATAAAAATCTGAAGAGATATCATTAAAAAAGCCCCATTATCATTTCGAAAATTATTAGATAATTTTATGCCGTCGTGAGGAGCATTGACAATGGTACACTTAGTTCCGCACCATAACTCACCACTCTGTCTAAACGTATCACACATAACTCATCACACTGTCTTGCGACCTAAAATATATATCAAAAACATTAGAAACTTATAATTTTAGATATTTTGAACACGTTGCAACCACTATTTGAAGATCATTCTAAGTTAATTGGCTAAATTTTTCTCGGATTTGTTTAGTGTATAAATGAAATTAAATTTAAAAGTCTGCTGTAGGGCATGAAGAAACACCCGACATAAATTTGTAAAATGTTTGTACAATAGCAAGTTTCACCGGGGAATTGATTCATTTATAATTTGATTTAAAGGAGATTCACTTTAGAAGCCCTTTGTGTTCGGCAGTTGTTTCATAGCTGGCTTTTGTTAACTTATAAGGAACAAAAAGGAACGAAAGCTGTAAAAGTGCGTAAGAACTTCCAGCATTCTGAACTGAAGAAACCCAAACTTATTTTGTAAGTGTAGCATTCCTTGAAGTACCTCACACGATCACCAATCTATCATCAAATAACTCAACTGTAAAGCCAACAGTAGTCAGTGCCACTTTTATCTGGGTACGAATATTCATTTTACTCTCCGAAGGATAACAGAACTCCTCAACATCGTCCTAACTGGCCAGTGTATCTCCTTCACTTGATCTGGCCTGACATGGATACTTCAACTGTATTCGAAAGCAATCCAGGATTTTAAATTAATTTACATTGCTTGGGCATCGAGAGTTTCAACTCCTATTTGCATAAAATCGATGGAGTTTCAGTAGTCGTTTTTCAAACAGCAGCAGCGCTTTAAATAAGTTTGTTGGGCGACTAAGTTTCAATTGCTCAAGGATAAAATATTCTACCCGAGGAAAAACATTCACAAGGACTTTGTTATGAAACATAGTCGAACAATCTTCCTATAACAGACGATACTTACAGATATGGTGATACTAACAAGGTCACGATTGTAGTAAGAGTAGCGGTAACAGAAAATTATTGCTATAATAGTATCGCTACTAGTAAATATGGCGATACAAGCAAGTGTGGCGATACTAACAAATGTAGCGATACTAGAAAATTACTGCTCGTATCGAAACTAGTAAATGTGATGATTCAAGCAAGAGTAGCGATACTATAGCAAATGTGGCGATTCTAGAAAATTGCTGCTGGTATCGATACCAGTAAATGTGATGATACAAGCAGGAATAGTGATACTAGTAAATGTGGTGCTACTAGAAATTTATTGCCAGTATCGGTACTAAAAAATGCCGAGATCCCAGTAAATCGCAATCATCCAATTTAAAGACACCTACAGCCGTGCGAGAATACGCTCTACAAACAAAGCACGGTTTGCCATTTGATAAAAATCAAAATATTTTTTTCATTTCAACTGACGTAATACTTCTTTCGAGTCACTTCAAGTCTCGGATAGCATTCCATTGAACAACTGCATTCATTTGGAATGCATGAAATGCTGCTCGCAGAGAAATCTTATCTCAAACAGTTCCAAATAGAAACCGTAGTTTCGCAGTTCACTTTGCACGGCCGGTCATCAGCATTAAACTTCACTTTAGGATGCTGCGTTAGATTAATGAATAACTTTCGGAAATAAACAGTTTTTCTTTAATTATTTTCTTTCTTTCTGATTTTCTTCGTTTCTTTTCTTCTCCCTTTCTTTGACAATACTTGGCTAGGACATACTTAAATTTTGACGCTGATGCGACTGAATAATTAGAAACTTTACGCATCAAGAATTTCTGCGTAAGTGAATAAAATATTTCTACTGTGGGTTTCTCCGCCCGTTCGAAATTCACAGAAATGGAATATACCATTTTCCTTAAGGCTATGGCATCATCGGGCTGGATATAAATGAGATGAAAAAAATTCTAATTAACGCACCTGCCTAAAGGAATGGAAATCAGTTAATAAATGAAGTCTTTAAAAGTTCTCTTTGTTGGTCGAGGTATAGAAATCAGTGTGTTATCTCAAAGGGGAACATACTTGTAAGGTTTTGGAGCTCATAATGAAATCGACAGAAATGAAAACTAAAAATGTTTGTCGACGAAGATCAAAGTTTGCTTGCACCGCGCAGAATTTTCGAAACTTGAACTTGAGAGCAAAAGTTTAGAATCCTTCAAGTATAATTGGCAATTGTTTTCAACTCTTTCAGCTTTTGCATTGAAAGTAGTTTTATAATTATGCGATAGCTGAGAAGAAGTTTTCATTGAGTCTTTTACACGAACTATTTATTTCTCTTTTCTTATACGTAAGATGCCTGATATTATTTAATAATATCGTTTGCAGACATATAATGACCTTCATTTTCGTCAGCATAAATCTAATTTATTCTCCAAGGTTTTATATATTTTACTTCATCATTAAATTCGGTATGGCTCTATCAATATTTCTGCCTTTCAATGTTTCTGTCAGTTTCTCTGTTGGAAAATGATCCCGGAGAAACTACTCTGTAAGATTGCATGCAAACAATCTCGGAAAGATTTTCAAAAATCGGTGAAGACTTCTACTCACCATTGCAAAAATGTCGCAATGGAACCCATTCAAAACTTGTGTTCCAAATTGATTGCATACATAACTCTTAATTCAAATCTGAGTTTATTATATTGATGCTTTTTCTGTTTTGCGTCAGATTTGGAACATAAACATGTCCCGTTATTTACACATTTCTTCTTAGATTATTTCATATTAAAATTAACTACGTTTCAATTGGGGGAAGAACAGATGAACTGAAGATTATCGGTGTTGAGCTGAGTAAAGAACGTTGCGAGTGAGGTGAGTAAAGAACGTTGCGATTCATTAGAAAGGTATGCAATAGAAGCGCAGGGAAAAAAATGCCAGCAGGAGAGATCACTTTGCTTAATATACAATCAGTAGCACATGGACTATGATAAATCTAAAAGAGCGATAAAAAAAATGGAGTCACCTTTATATGAAGTAAAATGTATGCGCCAGAGTAATAAATTGTCAGAGATTGTATCGGAAAGAGATGAAGGGGTTTATTTCGCTAGATGCTCGCTAATGACTCTCAGGCCTGAGCTAATGGCTTCTGATTAAAGAGAGCGGATCGATGTCACATGAGGGAATTGTGGTGCGTAGAGTCAAGGAAAGCTGCGTAGAAAATCTTAGCTTAGTGAGAAATTCAATATATTGCTGTTAAAACGTTTCGATCTGGTAACATGTCAAAAAATATTAGTTTTGACTCAATCTGTTACTCATAAATCTTTCTGTGGCAGACAAAAGGATCTAAAGATATTTCATTCATCAAGAAAGATAGAGACATACATTATGTTACATACATTGAATTATCTGAAAACTTAGAGCCATACATCAAGGACTGCGGAGTGAACTCTGGCTGCTACTCAATCTTTTTTCCTCGATGTCTCTTTGATGCTATCCTGTGTTTTTAATCGTTTTTAAGTTTTTATATTTTAACAAAATCATCAATTCGGGTTTGCTCATAATCATCAGCAAACAAATGAAACTCTAAAAAGAACTTACTCAAGTTGCATAAAAAAGTTGCAAAGTCCCTTGCACGAATGTTGCTCAATTGAGAAAATCAATAACAAATTGCACGTGTGAGGCTTCTGAAATGTTTATAAAAATGGTTTGACCTTAACTTCATTATTGGTTTCAAAATAGTCCTCTGCAAGTTAACAGATGAGGTTCATAAACATCATTTTACGTAAATACTTAGGGGATGTGATAGAAAATAATCGTTGCTAGTGATTGTAAAACGTTAAAAATAATTGCCGATTGACAATAATTGGCCATGAAACTGAGGTAATAAATGGAGTCCTCAGTTTGATATTGCAGCAGGCTCACAAACTGCCTAAATAGCAAAACGTTCCACGACATTTGAAGCGTTCGCAGGAATTGGAGGCACGATAAAATTGCTTATATAAATAATTCTTTACCTGAAAATGCAATTCCCATACATGCACGCAGTTTTCATTTTGCTTTCATGACTAAAACGAGCATAGCATTGAACGGCATGCGTTGTTACATAATAGTCAAAGTTTCCAAAATAAAGAACGTGAAGTCATCCATTAATACAATGAAATACCAGTATAGTAGTGTGCTACTATTTTGGAATTTTTATTATTGTTGGTAATTGCGTTTGGTATGCTCTGGAA
>JACJUY010000398.1:146886-160913 GCA_014220935.1 Platorchestia sp. MABIK
GAAGTGGGAGTCGCGCAGCCCAGGTGAATAGAAAATTCCGCGACCCCGACTATCAGAACTACCACACCAGTGAAAGTAATAATAATGTACAGGAGAACACGACTCGAGCTGAGAGAACATTGAAGCTGAGCCAAAACACGTCCATCAGCCTCCGTTTGAGGCCGCACTAACACAAGGATGGCATCAAAGAGACGCTAGTAGCTCTGTCAAGTAGGGGCGCGGGGATGGACAGCGTTACCAA
Source organism: Platorchestia sp. MABIK (assembly GCA_014220935.1). Classification (NCBI taxonomy): domain Eukaryota; kingdom Metazoa; phylum Arthropoda; class Malacostraca; order Amphipoda; family Talitridae; genus Platorchestia; species Platorchestia sp. MABIK. Next base: position 147,128 of record JACJUY010000398.1, read on the forward strand.
AAAACTTTGAACAGCAACATATGACGAACTTTCGTTGCTTTGTTTGAGATCTTCACATTGGTTAAAGTTCATGATTGCTGTAAACGTTGAACTCAGCATGATGTGAGAATAAAATTACTGTAATCTGCCCACATGCAGGAAAACTCATATCACCAATTGCGTTACGGGAATTTAAACACCAAATTAACTTTAATACCAATAAATAATTAATATTAGCTCAATTATTTAGACCACTCTAGCGTCTGCAAATGTATTAGTTACGGAAACGATGTCCAAACGGTCCCAGTCATGACTACATACCGTGTTCAACCACTGAGACTCTTAAATAATGATGAAGGATAAGGAGTTCAGGACATTCCCTCTCTCTCGTCCTCAGAATGCCTGAAATGAGCACAGGTCTGAAATTGCATCGCAGCTTTGAGGTCATAACTGTAAGGAAGATCACAATATCTCCTTCGGGGCACGCTCGAGGATATAGAGATCTGGTTCCTGCAACTCATGATGCTCTTGCAGTGACACAAGATCGTGGCTGAAGATTTACATATGTCTTATGAACAGAGGCTTTTGTCTCATGTCTCTGTGAAGCAAATTTGAAAATTTGGAATTTTTGAAATTTGTCTAAGATGCACCAAATTTTATTTTCAAGGTGCAGCAAGTACAGTAAAGTATATTGCCTGAATATATTTGATTTCCAGAGTGTAGTAATCCCAGTATATTGCATGAATATATCCTGATCAGGCTTCGGCACACATCTTTAGATGTAAAATGAATAGTCAGAGATTAGAGCAAGATTTAACTTCCCCAAATACCAATCACCGAGGGAAGTGCTGGCAAAGAATTGACAGCTGGCACCCTATGAAAATTTGGCTGACTACAAAAGCAGAGGCACAAAGCTAAAAACTCGTGAGAAAGCTGGTAATTAGTTGCACCGCACATTTTGCAGAGTTTTGCTTACATGTAGGAATTAATCTGGAAACATTACAGAGAATAACAACTCTTCTTGCCATCATATCCGATCGTTCTTCATTCGCCGTGCCGAGCGCAGTAGTAGCGACACTATAATATATTCGTTCCTTCAAAGCGCCATATTTTATCTGCCAATCTATGAGTTATTTATTCATATTTCGCAAAGAAATGCCATGCATGAAAGACCTGTTCAAGCTTCGTTTTTTTGTATATTCTAGCACCATTTCAAGGCATCGTGGAAGTTTGTCTAGAATCTTCACAGGTCTCTTTTTTAAAGCGCAATTGACCAGCGAATTAGTCCAGAAGCCTTCAGTTGCGTATTTCTGCATATGCTTCTTTTTGTGCTTCTGTTTAAGTGTCAGGCTTGCGAAATATTAACTCATCTTCTATTTGGGATACTTCCCCAAATGTTAATGAGAGTTCATTGCGATAAATATTACGATTGATACTTGTTTGCTGATAAATTGTTTGTAACGATATAATTAGTCGTGTGCGTGTATATCTCGTCTCCACACGTCGTCTGTGGGAAGGAAGACTAGTATCCAAATTTTATTAGCCAAATTCCTAATGCGACAAAAAATCGTACGGTGCTCAATAGTTGGCTTAACTTACGCTCAAACGGACATGATACACTTTCTATCAACCACTGCTAGACTTGTTACAGAAAAAAAAGTAGTAAAGAAAAACAGCTTATTTTCAATAGAGATGGTACATAACATCATTGGTTTTTGAAATATCCTAAAGTAAAGAGTATTACTTTTTGAAAGCCTCTCTAACGAAGCCGTTACGTGATCTCGCAATTCAATTTTATTTGAAGTGTATCCTCTTAAAAAAATATGCACCTACTGCAGTAGTTTTGGGTAGGTCAGCGCAATATGAGTAATTTATGGCCGGTCCAGAGCAGTGAATTGCATCAACAGTTCTGGATGCCGCAAATCTATCGTAGTCTCCTGAATGAAGTTCAGTTCAGTAAAATTTGCATCCCACTGCTGCAGTACATAATTCATGAAGCTAATAGTGGCAATAATCAGTCGAAGGCAGTTCGTAGCCGCTCAGTGGAGCTCTGTGACGGAATTCTCGCAGTGGTGCATGCCTATGATAGAAATTTTGCTGTAAAAGCGGTCATGACGTCTGTATCGCTGCTGAGCCACTGCCAAATCCCGTCATGGACACTACGCCTATCCTGCAAGAACACTGCTCCAATTTTTCACTGCTCACTACAGTCCTCAGGGAGGGTATTACAAAACTGACATCAGTCGTAAATTTTAGTTCCCACTCTACCATAGTGTAAAAGTTGTTTCAAAAGTACTTTCTGTCAGCTTGTTGTACTTCAAAAATTTGTGTTTCCCCTCTAACGATGCGTAAAAAGTTATCCCGAAGGCATTTTCTGTTAACCTACTTCACTTCTAATAAGAAGTACGCTTTGACCGCCGTTATGTTCAGCTCCTTCTAGCAAAGCTGTGTCAAAGCTGTAAAAACACAGAAATAAGTCTTGAAATATAGAACAATTTTCAAATTTAACCAGTTACCGAGATGGAATTTCCCAATTATTTGAAACACTGAAAAATGTAAATTTGAAAAAGCATTTCCAACAAAAGTTGTGAATTTCAAAACTCTTGTTCACTTTTTCCCAAAATTGTGGCATGTTTAACGCGAGGGCAACGGGCGCAGAATAACTACATTCCGCTGCTCGCTAGTTGTTCTCGGTAAAACCAAAAGCTCATTTGAACGTTCCAAGAACTGAACTCTTTTTTAGAAAATTTCTCTGATATTCATGTCCTAAGAGATAATCTATCGGTTAAAACTACTAAACTGAGGAGAGAATATGTACACAAGTACTTTATTTCTGCCATGTTTCTAGCAGTTTTATGAGAATCTAAAGTGGTGGCTCCAGAGAGATTTCAGCTGAACTTATTTCAACAAACCAAAGCGCTTCCGAATTGTTAAATTCTCTTAAAAAACGAACAAAATCGATCCTAGAGTTACACGACCAATTCAGTTTTTGCAAACTTCAACATATATAGCCTAAAACTAGTTCAAATTTTTCAACAAATTCGATGCTTTGTTCAAGTTTCAATAACTTTGAGGAACATGTAACCGTATAAGTTGGGAGTCCCATGAAATAACATCGTGTCAATCTGAGATCTACTGTGCGAAAATAATTTGTCAAAAAATAACAGATTTAATGGCGAATAATGGGTTCAGCGCTAATTTCAAACACTGTTTCACACTGAGATTGCTAAGGACATTGAACTGTAGTCACGAAAAAAACTTTTTGCTATGAAAATCGATTCAATTTAAAAGCAGCAAACTACTTTTTAAAGCAAGAAAGGTAGCAAAAATCGCTGGTAGACTGTTTTAAGCGCAAGTGTTTGCAGTATTATAAACGGTGTTCTGGTATCTCTTAACATCAAATTAAACGACCCAGCCCGACAAGACTTGCCAGATAGCTGCCCATACTGCCTGGACCCGCGGCTACTTTGTAGACGCAGAGTAAAAGAGATGCAGAAGACTTAGTGGATTTTATTTGTTTTTCCCATCAGTCTTCACACTATTCCATGTTCCAAGGATGGATCACGAAAAGGAGTGATCCGAGCAGGAGGAGAAAATAACAGATTTCAATGTTCGGACATCACAGTTTTGCATCGAATGCTCTAGAATTGAGCCTAAAAATTGAGAATTAAGAACATAGTGGAAAACTTCACACGAAAAATGAAGAGCACCCGATAGAAAAGATGTCTTTGAAGCTTCTGTCGCTTATATTTTGTTTAACTTTGAAGTGCTCGTTAAATAGCTGAATGAATGTTGGTGATGAAGGAGTGCAATGTGTGTAAATATTGAACAAGGCAGACGGGCGATGGGTATAACTGGACTCAATTTCGAAATTTATGTAGCATTTTTTATGTTTTTTTCCCTGAATGCACAGCGAAAATTGAACCAGGTTGTCATGAAATAAAAATAAAATCTAAAATTAGAAATTCGAATTTTACGTCGAAGTGCAATATGATCATAGTGTTACCAAGGTGAAACTTTCCTAAGCTATTGAGCTCAGGATGCGCAGAAAGTCACCGTTGAAAGAGGAATTTATTAACAATAATTATTACTTTCCCAAAAATTCTACGCACCGATATCACTAAAAATATTGGAAATTTTTTGTGCTGTTATGAGCAGTTGCTTTCTCTTAATTCAGTGGAGCAAAATCGCTTCCGTGAACCTGTTTTCCGTGTGGATTGAACTGTTTTAAAAACAATTTACAGCAGAATAAATAAATGTACGTCATTCACCAGTCATTGCTCCAAAAGTGATTTCAGAAAAAAGTTTTGTTTGTACACAAAAGATTAATTCATTTCTTTATTATTCATTCAATCAGTGAACTAACTGCTCAAAATGAAACACTTAGAAAGAATAAAGAGGTAAGGGTTTCATTTTGAACAAATAGCGTGGACAATAGAAGGGTTTATGGAATGAAATGGAGCAATGGTGACTTTGAATTATGATGTCAATAGCTATCGAGTCGGATACTGTACCTGAAATATTGTGTTAATAAATATAAAAGCACTCATTTCAATACTTCGACTACTCTAAAAGCTCATGCTCAAAAAATATTCCTCTCTTTCCGTAAAAAGCGCAAATGTTGTGTTGCTAATTTCTTTACTCTCGCAAACTTCAAGTACGCACCCTCAAATAACCATTTCTTTTTTAACTAGGACCCTTTGCTTTCTTAAGAATATATCTGCAAGAATCACCTGCCATCTATCTCCGCACTTCGCTTCTGTGCACTTGACGGACGCAAATCTAAGTGACGCGCTATGGGAGCAGGCGGAAACTAGCGAACCTTGGCCCTCGTTGTCGCCAGATATAGCGTGATGACTAACTCCAACCTCACGGAGGGGGCAGACAACGCTATTACGGAGAGGGGCGAGCAACGCTGTTGAACTTAAGTTAACATAAGTTTACTTCCAGTTGAAGTTGAGCTTAACATGAATGTTAGCTCAACACAAAATGAGAATAAAGAACATTCTCTTTTGAAAATCAACTGCAAATAGTTTATTATTTAACTCTAAAATCAATTTCATTCAGATTCTATGAAAAAATGCACTTTGCCGAAATTCTATGGAGAATATTTAAAGTACACGTGTTTGATGAGCAAAAAACGCTGAAAGCTTTTTTTCACATGGATCGCACGGGACAGCAAACTGATGTGTGACGACCGTCAGCCTGGAGACAGCATCGGCCTCAAGACACGTCACTGTCACTGTCCCCTCAGCCACACCACGCTTCAACTTAAAAAATTCATTTTGCCTAGCAATTTACAACAATGTGTTTTTAAGTCGGGTATTAAAATTTTTGAGTGAGCTCTTGCGTTTCATTTTTGAGAGGGTGAGGGTTTTATTTTATTTTTTGGAAACCAATGCAAGTAGTGGAAAGCTGAATGACTTTACCGCATTTTCAAAGTCTGAGGAATCAATTGCAACAAATTGTGTTTCATGGAGTTTTCGAGATTTGTTTAACTCTTTGCGTAGCTACCAAAACTCAAATCGTTTAAGAAAAGGTTTTCAAAGATAAATGCTGTCAGTACCCTAAGCTATCAGTGAAATTGCCTTAGACTGGGTCTCTCCCTTTAAGCAAGCACCTACTTCTTTATCTTATATTAAAAACAATGCTTTTTTAGATTCATATGCGTAGCAAAAAAATTTTGGTACAAGAAAAGTTTTAAAATATAAAAAAATCATCAATTCGGGCTTGCTCATAACTTTCAGCGAACAAATGAGAGTCTAAAAAGAACTTACTCAAGTTGCATGAAAAAGTTGTTAAGTCCCATACACGAATGTTGCTCAATTGAGAAAATCAATTACAATTTGCACATGCAAGGCCTCTGGAATGTCTATAAAAATGGTTTCACCTTAACTTTATCATTGCTTTCAAAACACTCCCCTGCAAGTTAATTTAATTTAAATTTTCGTTTGTTGCCTTAATTAAAAGCACTCACAATCTTAACACTGAAGTTAACGCAAGCAGGCAGAGGGTTAAACTTGCATTTAGTCGTCCTGTGTGTCGTACATAATTATAACGTGCACGGAAACTTAGAGAGATTCCCAATGGTTATGAAAAATACAAGTAATCAGAAAATGGTCGCACTAGGTCAAATGCACCAGTTTTGGACAGTCGTCAAAGAATAAGACACACAAAGTTTGAGGCGGAATATGCTGCACTGCCTGGGCAGAGTTAAAAGGCATAACTGATCATTCCTTTTCAAGTTTAAAAGGTTAAAAAAACTACGGACGCTTGCATCAGAAATTCAGCAGCACACTGCCTTAACATAACATTTCCACAGATCAATGTTAGCGTTAAATATAAGGCGTACTCACGGTTGTACTCAAAGACATCAACCTTCAGCATCACAAGCAAGCTCACCAAGATATCAAAGGCTCACCTGAAGCATCTCTTGCAGTAGTTGGGGCGTCGGAACTGGGGATGGAATCCAAGGGGACATTGAGGGTCACCCCCTTTGGGCATTCTGCTCCTCAAGAGCTCAAGGTCTGAGCGGTTCAAAGTTTATTTTGCTCTTATCACAGTTGGAAATTACTCATACGCGAACGGTTTGCCCTACATTGTCGCGTTTGATTTCGTTTTCAATCCCACAATTTCTGTACCTTGGGTCACAATGCACAAACAGCTGGTACTTGTTATGAATTCTAATGAGCAAGAAGTGAAACAAGTTGAAGTTCTTTAAAATTAACTTCTTCTTATCAGTATTTTCACGCACGCTCCTAAAACAGAGCCATGTATGAGCACATCGAAATGCATACAACCACAAAATTAATCCAAATAATTGAAGGAAAGATTTCTGGCACTGTGCGTGACTTTTGCGTATTGTTTTCAGATCTTCTGGTAATATTTCTTTATTGCGGAATGTACCGCTGTCCGGCCTCTGGGCTCTCGTCAGTTGGAATGAAGGCTCGCGTACACCTGGAACAGTAGACAAATAAATCAGTTAGAAGATATTCAGTTGCGTATGTGAAACAGAGCTTATCTCTATTTTCAAGATTGAGCAGGAGGGGAAACCGATCAATTCAAGGGGACTCAGTTGAATGTGGGAAATAAAACTCCACATTGTTAAACTTGAACAGTAGGGAAAACCGCTCAAATGAAAGGCATCTAGTTGAATATGGAAACAAAACAATACATGGTTAAAATTGAACAGGAGGGAGAACAAGTCAATTAACACATATTCAGTGGAGTATGTGGAACAAAATATTTCCAAATTACAATCCCAGACGACGTTAACAGCGGTACGAATACAAGCATGGATAGAGCACTCCCCACACTATCTACTCTCTACTCTACACAACACGTCTGGATGCACGTCACCAAAAGCAAGCCTTGCGATGCCGGCGTGTTTATGATCGTCCCTCGTCTCATGTCATTATGAAGCGCGCTATTTGAAGCTAAAGCAATCATAATGAACGCCAATTCAATGTCGGAAGGCTGCAGTTTTGCAGTAACTCTCGATTATAACTTGAATGAATCCTAATAACTGATGGGGATGTTATATGGCCTTGTTTTTTCCTGCATAAACCGATAATTTGTTTTTGAGGTAAAAGTGCATAAAACAATTCTCGATAAATTGAAGGCTTGAACTTTCCAATTCCGGACATTCTCAAAACCAAAACAATTTTTAAATTTCCATCAACCGAACGACTGAAATTGGTTCCAGAGCAAAATGTTACATTTGGACAAAAAAGGTTTGGTAAGATGACAAGCAAGTCAGTCTCAGGCCAAATTTTCATTAAGGACTCAGCAGGGACTTAAGGCTCGGAAAATTAAATAAGTTTGCCATAACGTTTGAAAAATTTTGTCTTCACTCGACGTTAATTTACGACCATCACTGAGAGACTTGACTGTAGTCATATTTTAATAAAAAGTGCTGAATATGATATCAAAGGTAACCCTACATGGTCACACTTGAGACAGAATTACAGGCGCATTCAGTTGTTAAATCATAAAATGTTACTCAATTTAATGGAAACTTTTTCGTAATACTTTAACTTTTTCTTAATTTTCTAGGTGATAAATTTCTGAACCTGCAATGAAAAGCTCCTCCTTGAGGTCTAACTTGAATCAATAAAGAAGATGCTTTTCTCGGTAATGCTCGTCGCGCATGAGTGAAACACGTCGAGAACTTTCATTTGAATTATGAATGGACATTGTTCTAAATAGAGAACTTGATGTTAATGCAGTGCCCTATATAAACAGTTACTGACACTCATGAACAAAACAATGGGTATTTCTGAATTCACAAAATGTGTTTTTTTACAGGAAGGTTCATCGAAAAATTTCGATTTCTAATCAGCGCGGAGAGCAATTGTTCAAAGTTAATTATAAGAAGAGAAACAAAACCAGGATTATCCAACAAATCTTATATCAAGAGGAGTTTGAAGTTACAAACAGCTTCTAAAAAGCGTTCATTGGACTGTAGAGGAAGTCAATTTCTGAAATTACGAAATTCATTTCTATGAATTCCGATCATTTTGTACGAGAAAAATATCTAATTTTCTGTGACCACACTAATATACAGTAGAAACCTGTTACTATAACAATTAGCCTGATTAAAGATAAATTAACTATTTTGGGTAAATTAAATCATCATTAATAGAGGGGAAATTCTTCACACGAAAAATAATAATGGGTATTTTCTATTCGACTGATACCTCGTTGATGCCTCGCAAAGGACAATAGTAAGAGTCACACAGTATTCAATTTTTGGTTCTTTTTTCAATTACACAAGCAATTTTAAATCATTTGCCATCGGAGTGTTATCCAAACCTACAATTAAAAAAGAAACATATCATTTATTTCTAAAGATAAATAGCAGACTCTCGAAGTTCAAATGTCCTGTACAACTAAAGATGGAAGACTGTTAAGGAAATTTTTGTATAAAAATACTCATAGTTCATCTGAATTTCTCAAGTTCGAAATCAGAACGAACAAACATTTTTCAAAGGCTTATGTACTTATCATCGGACGGCACCCTATGGTCTTGTGTCTTACTCAAAAACACAATGTTATTTGTTAGGACAAGTTGCGTGAGAGGATTCATTTTATTCGCGTTACCATCGATTGATTTAAACTAGGCTCGAATATTATTGAGTCCGCGTTAGACGATGGCTCTTCAATCCCAGGAGTGAATTATTTAGAGCATCAAGTGGTTTGGTCTTCTCTTAATGCAGCAGGTGTTGATAGAAGGGAACGCCACTGCATCAGCTGAGTTTCTAATAAAAGAAATGAAAAGCTGAATTGGAGTATTGTTTTTATATGCACTTAGCTGACCGATATAAATTCTTACTCTTCTTTCGTTTTGGCTCAGTGGTATTATTTCTCTGTAAAAATAACGTTATGGTTTTAGATAAAAGACTATTTTACCCTGATGTGATGTTTCTATTCATCGCTTGGATATTCTCGGGCGCTAGCAGGCAATATCAAGTTGTTCGGTGAGAAAAACACCATTAGACTTATTGGTGCATAACATGCGAGCTTTAGCTGCACCTGCTAAGGGGCTGATGCTGAAGATATTATTACTCATTGCATTACATTCGCAAATTAACTAAATAATATTAGTCACTCAATGTATTCGAGTTGCAAATTATCGAAACAATAATAATAACTCCATCATTAGCACCGAACATTCACAAAATAATATTAATGACTTTTTGTATTAGAGCCGCAAATTAACGAAATGATCTTACTGACACTTGACAACAGTAGAACAATGAGCAGAACTCCATAGAGCAGAAAGACAAGTCTAGTCGCTTAACTGCCCTCGCTGGCCTGTTCTTTTCCCTCTCACAGCAGGAGTCACCAACTGCCGCCTGTGCCAACAATGTCAGCGTAAATGCGGACCAGGTTTTTTTTCGCTCTGTCAATTGCAGAAGTCAAGAAATACGAAATGCAGCAATGACTGCACAGGCGTATATGCATACACTTGCTCCTTATTCTCAAGTGCTAAATGTGTTGAGGCATAAAATGCACAAAGAAGAGTTACTTCTAGTTGTACAATTTCCGGTTGTTTCATGAATGTGCACTTGTTAGGAGGTTATTTGTAACAGGAAATACACGATTGATGACAGAAGAACACGTATCAGGTCACTTGTATCGGCCAAGGTACGATTGTTGGGCATCTGGTATCAGTAAAGATTGTTAGGTCATTTGAATTAGCAGAAGTACGATTGTTTAGCCACTTGTGTGAGAAAACGTACTAGCGTAAGACTACTAATAGTTGAAAAATTATAATTAAGCTCATTATGTAAGCAAAAGTACAATTCAGACGCTAATAGCTCGAGTATAAATACGATCTACAGATCCCAGTTTTTCAAAAGTCCAATTGATGGACCGCTCGTATCAGCAAAAGTACGAAAGAACGGCATTGAAGGAGACAGATCAGAGTGGATGGTATGGCCTGCGAGAAGCTGCCAAGACTCAAAGTTTAACCAAATCTTGATATTGACCTCGAGAGGCAGCCAACTCCGACGCTCGCGTCACGATTCATGAGCCATCGGATTACTGCGAAAAAAATGTCACTAGTAAGCTAAGTGCGTGTGATATTAACACCCCTGAAACTGTGGTTCGTGTGGAATACATCTTACACTAGATCCAGTGTGTCACTGAGTTGAATGTGGTTCATGTGGGAACACCTCACGCTGGATACAAAGTGTCACTAAGTTAAATGTGGTTCATGTGGGTACACCTCACGCTGGATACAAAGTGTCACTGAGTTAAATGTGGTTCATGTGGGAACACCTCAAGCTGGATACAAAGTGTCACTGAGTTAAATATTATTCATGTGAGAACATTTTACGCTGGATTCAAAGTGTCACAGAGTTGAATGAGCTGATCGTGATTTCGGGAAACAAAACGCATACTGTTGCTATATTTTCCTGAAAATAAATGGATGACTCTGAAAAGAGGTGATTCTACGCAGTCGAATCTACTCTACATTCAAACTACCCACCATGGTATGTGGTTTTTCAAGTGAGGCAAGCATTTAGTATATGTGTTTTAATTCGTAAGTTAAAGTACTGATAGCTTACCGGCTAATTCAAATTATAGTTTATTCTAACGTACGAGCATCATCCAGTAATACATAGTCAAATCTGAATATTATTGAATGCAGGACGATCTAAGCAAGCCCAAGCACGGTGACAACATCACGTTGAAGCTGAAGATAAAAAGATGAACTGTGCACTCCTTCTTCGGAGTACTGATCGTATGTTACAAATGTGTCAGACCCACCCACTTGTATTAGTTAGGGGCAGATATACAACATAACTCAGCTAGTTGGCAGGCACACAACACAGCCTTGTGCTTGACAGATTACCCTTTGGGAAGTTTACGCCTTTGACTGGCTTCTGATTTGAAGATTTAACTCACACTTTGATCAAAGCCGTGTAGAGTTTCTTACCTCACCATTGCAGCAGTTTTTTATATGAAATCTGAATTTTGTGTAAAAAGGAGACTAGATTCTGTTCCCGTTGTAGTACAAATAAATCATTTTTTTACATAGTTTATGAAACACTCACAGCGTTTTAGAACGATATAGCATTAGATAGTTTACCCAGGCTTCGGAAAAGTAGAAACAAGCTAGAGGTGACATTTGACACACGCAGGTGTGTTCGTTTTATTTCGATGCAAATATTCCTTTGAGTCCGAGGACATTCTTAACGCGTTGACTGCCTGTAGGGACATGGGCGTGCCACTAGGTAAATTGCCCATTTACGCACCAGTGTAAAAAAATAGCATTAAAATCATTTCCATTTTTTAAAAGAGATGTAAGCATACGAGGTAAAATATCGTCCTGCAATTACATTTTTACATTTCTTAGGAAAGATACAAGTATTTTCGAGCAATAAAGTCGTTTTTTAAGCTTTGCTACTTAGAACCTTACTAAACAAAAGACCACTAGAAGCACTAGTGCGTCCAGCTGCTGCAAACGTGTTAATGGACGTTGTAAGTGCTTACTAGTTCTGTTGGTGAAGTTCAGCCATATTTTTACCTAGCGAAGGATGGTAAACCATAATTTAGAAATGAATTTGAGATGTTCTGAGGAAATTTCAATGAAAGACCAAGAAATACTCTCGAGTGAGGGACTCGTTTGAGTTTTACATGACCATAAAGTCACACTGTTTGTCGTGAGCTTCTATGAAACGGCTGAAATACTTATGTGAAAATGAAATAATGGCCTCCTGTTTAAACTTCTGTTTAAGTGAAGTTTGAAAACTAAAATATCTTTCAAATGCCAGGCAAAGATAACAGAAAAATACGATGGTTAAATGAAGAATGTAAATGAGGTCAAATATTGAACAAATACTATTTCTGACCTGTCAACATGAAGCAAAATGTTTGGTGTACTATTTTAATTTTGCAGGTATATGTACTTTTTGAAAAGGAACATATTTTACTCATGTAACTTTTTCGATTTAGGCCTTAGTTTTTGAAAAAAATTAGGGATATTTCAAACCAATAGAAGTCAATGAGTTTTTATGTTAGAACAAATTCAAAGACAGTTTCAAAATCCTTGAAACATTTCTAACAAACTGACAGATTCTAATTTTCTATTTTCCTTTTATTTTTTTATATACGATTTTTGATCACTAACTAAAATATATATTTTTAATTTTTTTATACTGTTATATAAAAGGTAAATGTACAAATTGACAAATCAGAATCTGGGAGTTTGTTAGAAATGTTCCAAGGATTTCAAAACTGTCTTAATTTTTTTTCCTAGCACGAAAACTCACTGACTTCTTTTCTTTTGAATTTTGAAAATGAGTTTTTTTGTATGAGGTCAAAAACACTTTTTTTGTTGAAGTGTAATATAATGGACCATTTTTGTGCTTGAATGCTGTTTTCATGTTTTAATTAATAATCTACATGCATAAGTTCATATTTACACTGTGAATTGTAAATTACATTTACATGTATAAATTATATAAAAAAAAATTTTCACCTCATGAAGCATGGTAATTTTTTTTTTTTGAGACTGATTCTTCTGAAATAAGCCATTCTACGTAATGATGCTTCAGAAAAACCAAAGACAGTTTCGGAATCCTTGAAACATTGCTAACAAAATAAAAGAGCCAGATTTTCAATTTTTCGTTTTGTTTTCTTTTTATATGGGGTCAAAAATTCATTATTTTTGGTTCCATTACACCCCTCCTGGGGGAGTGGAGGGGTTCTAGTGCACTTAGCCCCATAAAATTTCAGGTCACAATAGCCCACCCCCAAAGGTCCTTTTTCAACAAAAAAATAGCCAATTGGGCTCGAAAATCTCTGAGTCGTCCTCCCTTAAGTATTTTGCGGGATTATTAGAATCGAGTAGAAGAAATAAGCGTTAAGCGAAACATCAGCTTCAAACACAAGGAGATCATCTACGTATACTTTTTTATTTCCTATCGAAAGCAAAACAATTAAACCGCTTGGTTAAAGTGTCTCCCGTCTCGCGATAACAACAACCAATGACACAACAACCCACTACAACAACCCACTACAACAACAACCCGCTACCACAACAACCCACTACAACAACAACCCGCTACCACAACAACAAGCTATAACAACAGCCAGCTGCAACGACAACCAGTGACAACTACAACCCACTACAACAACCCTCTACCACAACAACAAGCTACAACAACTGCAAGCAACAACAACAACCAGTGATAACAACAACCCACTACAACAACCCTCTACCACAACAACCCGCCACAACAACAGCCAGCTACAACAACAATCAGCTACAATAACAACCAGCTACAACAGCAAC
>JACJUY010000398.1:161345-193725 GCA_014220935.1 Platorchestia sp. MABIK
AACAACAACCAGCTACAACAACAACCAGCTACAACAACAACCAGCTACAACAACAACCAGCTACAACAACAACAACCAGCTACAACAGCAACCAGCTGCAACAACAACCAGCTACAACAACAACAACCAGCTACAACAGCAACCAGCTGCAACAACAACCAGCTACAACAACAACAACCAGCTCCAACAACAACCAGCTACAACAACAACCAGCTACAACAACAGCAACCAACTACAACAGCAACCAGCTACAACAACAACCAGCTGCAAAAACCAGCAGCAGCAACAGAACACCCTGCTTCCTATTATTCAATTATGGCTTGAAAGCCGAGATGAAAGTCCTGTCTATTAGTTCCTTTAACGTAGCAGACTTGGGTGCTGGGTCCGTCTTTGTTTCATTAGAGTTTGTGTCTCCTGTTAACAACAGTTGGTTGACAGTGTGTTAACAACAGTTAGATGAGGGACCTGAATGAAATCAAACTTACATTTGAATCATCTAACTGTTCAAGCTCAAACAAAGAATGAGGAAACGTGTGGATGGAAATTTTTGTGTTTAATTTACCCTACATTGTCCTGTGGGATTTTAAAATCTACTTCATTGAACTGGTTTAATATGCTTTAATTCATAAAAAATTTCCACTCCAGAGAGTTCTTTGAAATCAAAGCGGAGTGGTAGTTCCTTCTTCGTTCTAATTTCACTAACCGGCTGACGCCAATGACCGTCCGTGTAATGACGATATTGGAAATACCTACCCCCATACAAAAGCGTTATCAATTCAAAAGTGAAAATCTTCGCGGGTGAACATGTTTCAGAGAGTGAGATTATTTGACTTACGCCAAGAGGGATTTGAAATTCAAAATTTTCTCTTTGCTGTCCACGGCCACTCAGTTCACTTCATTCATCCTGCGTCCTCATTCCCATGCTGTTTGAGGAAAATTTCATGCCATGGAATACCTGCTTAACTCCCCAAAATGAAGTTTTTCCCTGTCTGAAAAAAATAAAGATGGAATTTTTCGGTTAGCTGAATTTCACGTTTAGTGCTTAATTTCTGAAAATTTACTGTTGTTCCATGCGCCACTTCTGCGATGGACTACATTTTGACATGCAGATCTCTAGTGTGTGGATACCTGTGAACGTTACACATTTTTTAACATATTATCACATTCTCTATGAAGAATCGGAATATTCCTTAAAAAGTAGGGCGGTGGTTATGTCTAAACTCATTGAATAATATGTACAAGGTATTTCTGATACAAGCAAAGAAATAAATCGGCATATTTTAAAGTTTAGATATTTTCATTTGACGGTAGACACGACCAATGACTTTTCAATACCTGTGTTTTGGAATACCTAACATCTTTAACATCAACTTGACATTCTCATCGAGCCGAAACTTCATGCGTGTTTCATTTCACCTCTAACAAAGTTAAGGCATCTTCTCCATTTTTTCAGTTAACTGGTGAATTTCCAATTTGAAATCTAACTTTGAGGGTATAATGAGTTCAGTGCTTAGAATAGTAAGAGACCGTTATCAATTTCTATTTATCTTCTGAAAAGAATATCCTACAGATTCTGTTTTTTAACGACAAAATACGCAGCTATCTCTTATAAAATGCGAATGTGTTCCTGATTAACATCGATTTCGATTGAACCACAATTTTATTCCATTTATATTCAATCGTCCGCCTCGCAGGGTGTCACTACAATCGTCTCACACACGCATCAGACACACAACAGCTGCTGCTGAATCGTTGGACTGACAAAAATATCAGGCAGCAAACTACTCTGTAGATCATTACATCTGCAATCTGAGCTGCTCACTTCTAAAACTTAGGTGCTTGAGTGAATGATCAGGCAAACTTCACATCGGCTAATTGCGCGCGTGATAAGCATGAGGAAAATAAGGTGTTCGAATGAGGGAGCAGCAAACTTCACATATATATACACTAATTGCACGCGTGATAAGCATGAGGAAAATAAGGTGTTCGAATGAGGAAGCAAGCGGACTTCACATCGGCGAACAGCGCGCTCGAAAGGGATGAAGAAAATCATTAGGAATCAGGCAGACTTCCCAGCGGCCAATTGCTCGCTCGATCGGGTTGGTGAAAATTAGAACCTCGAATAATGACGTCATTTCCGGCAACATTCAGGCAGTTCTAGCTATACTTGGGGCTACAAATGGCTCAAACTAAACAAACTTTTTCCTATTTGAAGTTCGACCCGTGAATCTCGAGTCCCGTGACGTCACTGGCCTACATACAATAATTTTAGTACATTCAGCCAAGGACTGTACGTCATGGCGGGGATGACTATTTGGGAACGCGGCCAATTATTTCCTCTATGAAATGGCTGAGGGGAGACGAATAAATGTGTCCAAGAGAAGTTATTTCTCGTATATGTTCACCATCACGTCTTGCAAGAGGACAGGCAGTGAAAGAAATGTTTGAAACACTAGACTGTTGGGCGATGAAATGGTTCAATCTTAGATAAAAAAATCATTCACAAGCATTCATTAAAAATAGATGATATAGTCAGTATAAAGATATAAAAGTGGCCAAAATTTCGAAGATTAAATAACAAAGCTCTGGATGAAAGAGGCGTATGTAAATAGTCCTATACTTTAGTTCTAAAATTAATAAAAAATGTGCCTGAGTGAGTGATATTTTTCTCCCGTCAGAACAAAGCCTTCGCTTGTTTAAAAGATTCCCATCCCCTTATACTAAATATTGCATGAACTTCCAAGCTTGATTTATAAAACGATTGCTGATCTCCATTTCACTAACCAGCAAACATTTTTCTGTTAATACGGTGGTTAATACTTAGGATAATATTTTCGATGGATTAACCTTCAAAACGGAGGGACATTCTGTCACTGTGGAAGACTTGAAATATTTGTTCATTTAAAGCTTGGATGAGGATAATGAAGCTAGTCATTTTTAAGCTACCTCAACTCGAGAACGATCCCGCCTCATACTCTAACGTCATCTTTTTCATTGAGGGTGTGGTACTGACCAGCCGGGGAGAAGAAGATAAACAATGCACACACCTAAACGACCTAGCAGTGAGGCTGAAGACAATTATCATACAAGAGATACTGAATTCACATAAATCTATTGCGCTATTTGACTAGACGTAGTAAATGCTATTCAAAATCAGGTCAATAGATTGCTCCTCGTGACTATCACTGCCAAGCTATACTAGTCTCATAGATCTGTACTCCTTTCACAGCTGCATAGTTCTAGATCTATTACGAATTTTATTTGTTACTCCGTTTTATGTTCGTACTATGATGTAAAAGTGCACGGCAACCGCAGAAATATGCATGGAAGAATAAGCTCACTTTTATCTTCAGGCTCACGGCTCCCACAAGCGTCCTGATGACACCTGAGCCACAATGAGAAGGATTCAACTCTAGGAAAATGGCTCAACGTTTTTTGGAATTTGGAACCAAGGACCACAGGCGACCAGTCCTTGAATTAAGGCATGCTGACATTTTGTAGCTGTTCGATTGGTTGGAATTCGTTGCATGCACCGCACTGATGTAATGCTTCTGAAATTATTTACTCACTTATCTGAAACATGGTTCATCTAAAAACCAATCAATATAAGATTGATATAATTGATATCTAGTGATTGCAATCTGTCACTCGAGTATCACATTGTGAAACAATCACTTCTTGGAAGTTCGTGTATTCTACTGCGGTTTTATAAAGGTCATTTGGGATGATCATCGTATTTTGAGTCTCCGAACAGGAAACAATTATGAAAGTCGTGAAGGAATAAAGTAAGGGGTTTTGTTCCAATCAAGCCCGATGTATATCATTTTGTGAGCGGGGTTCTCAAATGTCTTGTGTCTAATTAACACCAGCACGTAATGATAATTACCCCCGATCAAAATGGCACCCATTTGCGACACCTGGGTCGGGCGGAAAATTGTGGCTAAGTTCCCCCTTCTCAAAACGATGAGATTCAAAACCAGGCATTGCCGGGAATTGAACCGGCGACGTTTCCGTAAGAGATGCGTGCACTTAACCACTAGTCCTCAGGGACCTTGAGGAGTGAAATTTTGGCTAGTTGTGAAACTTTCTATGCTATATTTATTAAAGTCCACGTTTTTAGTCCTGATAAACGATGATTGTTCTAACTAAATTGGCGACTATGTTTTTTTAGCCAAAATAATGAATCTTCACTCCCTCCATTTATGTCATAATTGCTTTCGTTTCATGATGTGAACAAAGAAATCAGGGATGTGTCGTTAAATAGTATAAATACTTGAAACTCGCGTGTTTATATTTGGAACTAGCCAGCTTGTTATCGAATTGAGCTGACATTTCCTGACTTCCTCTCATGACTCACCAAATTCCTTAACATTTGGTCGCTGGAAATCAGACAATAAATTTTGTAGCTGAACGTTTCGTATTTACTTATATTTCAATGAACCCACGAATGCTAACTTTCCTAGATATTCTCAGGTGAATATCTATCAGTACTATTGTACCACTTTTGCACAAGTCACAGCGTCAAAGAACTTTCCCTTTGTTTGAGAAGTTTACCCAAAAATTTGCTGGGTAATAATATTTCCTATTGGAAAGCCTTCTCCGCGAACAACAGGCTGCGACCTGGGGCTGTTTTACTTGAAGAGAAAACTATGAAAAGTCTTTCCATCAGTATTTAAATCCTTGCCCGTGCCTCAAACTTGAACCTCCATGCCTTGAACCCCGGAAGCTATGAAATAATGGCATCAGCCACGCTTTTCTGAACTGCCATCCGCTTATTCAGCGCGGCCGACGCTTTTACGCAAGACTAAGCGCTGGAATTCACATTCCTGATCAATTTTTTTGTAGACCGTCAAATATAAAAAGGATTTTATGCTCCTCACTCTGTGTCGCACAGAGAGAAGATAAAATTTGGCCTGTGTGAAGTATTTATCGATTTTTAAACTACTCACATTAAATATTTCGACAGAATTACACGGGAGATGATATGGAGATGCAACGAGGACATCATGCATTCTTCGAACTCGTATTTTTTTTCGGATCGCTATTGAAAAATTCCCAATGAAAAGCAATGGATAACTCGTTTCATCGAATCGTGTTAGTGATCGAATTTCAAGAAACTTGGTTTAAAATTCATATCCTAAAGCATGAGATTTATTTGCAGACTGTTGCAATAAAAAGCACTCATTTATTCAGTGGAAATGGTCAGTGATTGGCATACAAGTTGGAAAATAACATAAGCCGAGCAAATGAAACGTTTCAGATAGTGCAACTAATTCAAAAAATACTGCACGTATACGGAAGTTTAGACCAATAAAGTCTTTAAAACTATTTATAACATAAATAGAAACAGAAGTGCCTGCTATTTTTGTCAATTTTAAAAAGTAACACTCGGGCAAACTTAGTATGCAGAAGGTAAAGAAAAGAAGAGTTAAGAGAATGTTCATAGTTGAAATTAGTATGGATGATCTATGTATCGTTATCTCTTCATCACTGCATATGTAAGTGGGAGACCTGTTCTTTTCTACAACCTAACCGAAGAGATGAACCATTGAACCATCACACAGTACCGAACCATCACACAGTACCGAACCATCACACAGTACCGAACCATCACACAGTACCGAACCATCACACAGTACCGAACCATCACACAGTACCGAACCACACTGCAAGACTGTCAGTCACTCGACTTGCCGCGCAGTTTACTTCTTGAAGTATCGGAAAATAGGAGCGTTAATTTCGCATTACTTTATTATTTTTTGATTTATAATTAACAGGTGTGATGAATTTTTCTCCAAAATTTAACGCACGTAAAAGGTGACAGCATGCGATCCCTCATTTAACTTATTCTTAATTTTGTCAATATCTCTGCAGTGAAACATCACTTCTCAGAATTATTTAAATTCTGTGGAGATTAGTGGGTGATGAATTTCGCCATTAAAATTTTAACAAATCTTTGCCCGAAACATAAGGTGTGTAGTATGGTTGTGCCACAGATAGACTAAGTATTTCTTTTCAATGATACTTATTTAGAGTTACAACATCTCTTTTTCTCACCAGTGTATCTTGTTTGATAAACTCTTAACCAATCATCTTCTTTTTGGGTTTCGGATCCCTGCAATCATTAACTATAATTATCTAGCGTTTAGTCGAGCTTGGCTAAACTCCAGAGATTCTAATTGGATTCAATTTTCAAAAATCATTTCTCCAAGTTCCGCAAAGAAGACAACTTCTAATGATGGCCTCGGGTAAAGAGGTATCCATCATGCAGACAGAAGATGAAGACGAGGCCAAACCGGTTAACTGGTCACTCTTGGTGTGGTTTACGATGACACAACCAAGCCAAATTACGTCTAATGAATTCTAATAGTGGTGGCACAACCAAGCCAAATTATTTCTCTCGATGGAGTAATGCAACAACTAAGCCAATTAATTTCTGGTGCTGAAAATAGCACAACCATGTTAGCAATTATTTTGAGGAGGGGTGATACAAACCAAGCAGCTAATTTCTTGGGCTGAAAATGATACAACCAAGTCAACTACATATTTTCTAACAAATTGCTATCGCATTTTGTTTACCTTGAACATTAGAAAAGTAAAAGTCAGTTTTAGTAGTCGAACAATGTACGAAATCAGAAAAAGTCGAACCCAAGTTTTGAGGAAAATTTGAAAGTAAAAAGCACAAATTACATAAATCTTGATTAGATCACAATATCAGTAACATTCGTTTGAAATTTCTCGAATAAATTCAAGTCTAATTCTTCAAGGTGGAGACATAATAATACTCATACCTGCCTCGGCCGAGCCGCCATTGGAAGACATGCACGTGACCGAAACTTTGTGCGATGTCTTAACGACCGCCATGATAATGATGCTTTGAGGTCTTGCCTGAACTTACTTCAAAATAAACAACAAATTGAGGTACACTTGCAAAATACCCAATGATTACTTTGAAATAATCTGAACTAAATAAACGTCATGGGAACTCTTAGACTTCAAAAATGAACAGTAAATAGAGGTTCACTTGCTGAATACGCGATGATTACTTTATTACTGATGATTACTGAATAAAAAAGACTTCATGTGTCTTCGAAGATAAACCAACATTGCGTGCACGAGGCACCGTCGTATAGCGCGAGCGCTGCGAGCGCACAAACAGAAATGCTCTGCGAGACGCGGCGTCCGTCGGAGCGGTAAGCAAGGCTGTTCTGTCGTGGAGCTATACTTAGCGCTCCCCCACAGCCGAGATATTATTTCTTCCGTGCCCCTCTCTACTCGGCACGTGCTGTCTGGTATGGAGAGGAGCTAGGTTCGGCTTTTACAGGGCGAAAAGCTGATATTATATTTTGTGTCTGAATATCGCAATATTTATGTTAAATGGACCAATTTTCATGTCTTATTTTTTCTTATTTTCTTAATTTTTATGAATATCGAGATTTTTTAAGCACATTGATCAAATTCATCCTTAAATGATTCAGCAGCTCAACAGAGCTTGTAAGCTAAAATGCAACGAGAAACCAGTTTTCAGAAAGATCTACGAAATTCCCTCCCCAGATACAGCCCCTCCCGGCTCGGATTTTCGAATGCTAAGGGAAGATGTGCTATCATCCCTAGAAAGTGGCATCTAAGTGAAAGTTTGGAAGAGTCGAAACCATTTATGTTGTTTTCTGAATCAAGAAAGACTGTCGGTCACAAATTTCTTTATGCTTGTCTGTATTAACACTTTGACTGCGGCTGGAAAACTGAAGTTCAACATTCAACTCAAATTTAAAATCAATTCTAGTAAGAAATGTTGAAAATTGAAAACATTTAGCTTTGACTGAGTGTTTATGAAAACTCAGTTTGTGAATACAGGTCGGTCAGCACCATTTTGAAAACTCCCTTCGTATACACCAACGACTCACGTCATAGTCAGGGAGTTAAACACTCTGATGTGTTATATTCCGACCTTGTAGCAGCAGAATGTTAAATTCTATGCGACAGGTCACTCACTCATCCAATCAGCGCGTGGTTTTTAACCAGTGACTTCGGATTTGAGATATACGTTGAGGCTGAAAATGATACAACCTTAGGACCACGACCTTCTCATTGTTTTGTTTTATGATTATTTGTTTAATGACAACCCGAATCATTAAGGAAACGTCCTCCACACGAAGTGTGTTAACAAAGACGGCGATTTAAAAATGGTGCCTTGAATCATTCAAAAATAACTTTTCCAACACTTTTCAACGCTTCGGCGAATTCAGAATACGAAAGCTGAAAATAGAAAATGATAAGATCATGTGTTAATTGAAAAACGTTTCATAAAAGTGTTTTGTAGTTAGTAGAAAAAATACACATACTCATATCCTTTCACATGTTTTTTCTAATCTATCAATGGTGCTTATATTTAAGTGATTTTCAATACAGCTAGTCTGAAATCTTTTATTATTTTCCTATATTTTGAGAGCATGACCCAAGACTTGGGACGCTCTTATTAAAGAATTAACAAAGTAGTTTTATTCAATTGCATTTTGTATCGAAAACCTCTCAGTAGCAGAGTATGTTAAATTTAGGATGTTCAGCAACGGAAGAACTTGCCAGATCTACTCACGTAAGTACTCTAATATGGTATAAATTTAGGGAACTAAGTCAAACACATCACAGACTGGACCCAAAGCACTCGCAGAATGTTCATCACTTCCTTTTAACTGGAAGAAATTGATATGGTGGAGTGAATTCACGTACAAATTTGCTAGAGTTATTAGCATGGATAAGACTAGCCAGAGATGCCAGTTAGCAACACATTCTTGCAGCAGTAATCGAGTTTGTGCCGCTTGAAGCCCTGTCCGCCGCAGCTCCTGCTAAATTTAGCTCTGTGATCTCCCAGGGAAGTCGCCGCATTGAGGCCTATACATAGCCTCGCCACGCGACATCCGGCCGCCAGCCTGCACAGCGGGAGTCTCGTCCTCGACACGCGACACCTATCCTTTGTTTTAACTTCTCGCTTGGCATTAACCCACATGTATTATCCCTCGGGTATCCCTCGGCTTGGTATTATCCCTCATCCCTCGACACGCGACACCTATCCTTCCGTTTCAACTTCTCGCTTAGCATTGCACAGCAGTCGTGGTTCCTGCATCCTCCGACAACTATCCATCGTTTCACCTCAAAGTTCCTGTATCTTCCGACAACTATCCTTCGTTTCACTTCAAAGTTCCTGCATCCTCCGACAACTATCCTTCGCTTCACTTCCACGCTTGCCATTACACAGCAGTGGCAGCATATTTTGTTCGTATATTTTAAACGGTAGCACTATTTATACCTACTTTAATGATCATTACAGTTTTAGGTTTTTAATGGTTGAGATAAGTACCTATTTTTGGTGGTTGCAGTGTTATTCAACGATCTCCGTTTGTACTTTTTAATATTCGTACCATATACACGTCTTTAACAACCGAAAGATCTCTTAATGTTAAACAACTGCAGTTGGTGACTTTGAGATGACAGCGGTATGTACCTAAAGGGAATATGCAAGGGATTGTTTAAAGTCAATCAACGTTGTTTCGAAATTAAATTTTAAAGTTTAAAATATACGCTCTCATTAAAAATCAGAGCTAACATTGAAATATAATATACTTTCATGACTGCATTCCACCTAATAATAGACTTCAGATAAGACACCAGTTAATACACTGGATACTTTAACGTGCACTTCAAGTTTCAACACAAAATTAAATGAAATAGCCATTTTTGTGCAACGAATGCAGCTATCAACGCAAAATGTGGCGTCCTTCATATCTATCCATGTTTCGAGATAAAAACACTGCGAAACTTTCAAAGAACTAAAGAAAAAACTCTTAACAAATTCCGCAAGGCGCACACGCCTGCCATTTCCTTTCTCCTTGTCTTATTGCAGTGCATGCCTTATTCAGACCACACACTTACGTGTCTTGGGACCCTTTCTCCTGACGACCGCTGGAAAGTTCTGTCCGTCGAATCATACTCAAGAGTTTGCAAATGAGATCCCAAGGCGCATTTGCTCTACAGCCGCTGTGAAACTGTTATAGAATGTGGCGAAGTTCAGGCGCTTGAGGTAGACGCACACTTCAGCAGCACTTTACTTAAAGCACTTGAGAGAACAAATGCAGCAATTTGGACAACGCTGGCCGAGGAATGCTTCTTCTATGATGGATGAAAAGAGTATGTAAATAATGGAAAACTTTATGTAAATAGGAAGGCGCGGTTTAATTTTCTTGAAAACTTGGTGGAACGTACGTTTCATGAATTTAACAGTATGGATAAAATAATATTTAATTTTTGAATGTTTTCGGTAAGTAAAATAACTTCGACAAGCACGAAGAAAATATACAGAAACAAATCACGTAAAAATTCGAGTTAAAAACGTGCACAATTTTATTACCAGTGCATCACAATATTGGGCCTAGGTTTCCATTTTTATTCGATAACAAAAAAGTTTACATCCACTTGCTTACTTGTAGAATTGTTAGCTATAGAAAATCCAGACAACTGAAGGTATGATGGGTGATGTTCCTAGTGAATGAACTATTTCTTTTTCCTCGTAGTTGCAAAACTAATCTCCCAGAAAAAGATTTATTCATCAATAAAAAATGCTCTAATCAATTTGAAACTTGGACACGCACTGAAAAATTGAAGCCTAATATTGGATGATCAGGTTTGAGTGAGTTCTATGGCAAATTTTCCGACGATTTTCCTGAAAATGAGTTGGTAGCGATACTTTATTCAACTTATTCTTTAGTGAAAAGTTAGTGCTAGTGCAAACTCTAAAGTTAGTGAGAAGTTAGCTGAACTGAGAGGGACTGGTGAAATAGGAGTACATCAATAGCACAAGCGCATGACGAAGTTGGTCAAACGTTGAAATTGTAAAATATCCTGACATTTCTAAGAAAACTGTTCGTAAGCCCTCCCTGAGCAGGAGCGTTGGTGAGATTATTTGCAAAATATATGTTAAATCCATGTGAGACCAAAAAATTTTGTTTCACATTTTAATTAATCGATATTCATTTCAAAAAAAATATAATGGAAATGATAAAGCAATCGAGCACACTAAAACAATGTAAAAGAATTTTAATGTTCGAGTTATACATTGTAAATAAATGAGTAAGGATTTTCAATTAAAGATTACTTTCAGAAATTAAAATTTCTCGCACTTTTTCAAGCTCAAACAATCCTAGATCAAACATATAACCTCAGCCTTTAAGATCATTTCCCAATTTTATTCGTACAAACAATGCAGCAGCTACAGTATTTGGAACACTGTCATCAATAATTCAAATCTGTGCAAATTGCAAATGTTTTCGGGAATTCATTTTATCACAATAGAGATATCATTCGAAACAAATGAATTGTTAAGCTTCAGTTCACATTGACATGCCATTCGTAACAGCTACACAATTCTGACGGAAACATGAACAAGAAATTGATTTAGTCGCGTAACATCGAGAGCGCACTTTAATTGTACATATTTGAGCATAGCTACTTGTGGGCCCGAATAAGTGTGTACACGGCATGACCGTGCGCTTCAACACAACATCGTCGCAGTCGCTAAACAAGGGTAAAGAGTCCCAGATTTTCTCTCTAACGCGCGTCAGTATTTTTCATAGAGTTCGTCTCAAGTTATGCGTTCATTATTTGTTTTAAAATTCTTTCTGTAGCGTTCATTTTTTTAGTATGATTCGAAGTGATCTTTGTCGAACTTAGATAGGCATTTGTGGACGTGCTCTCTCCCTCTCTCTCTCTCTCTCTCTCGCTGGTATTGTTTTTAAACAATTTGAACAATTTAAACAATTTATTTACCACAAGTGATACAGCAATAAATTGTATCTTAAGTCTAGTACAATGAACATATTTGAGTATAGCTACTTGTGGACCCTAATAAGTTCAGCGATTTCTAGGGCATCCTACCATCAAGCTATTTTTAGAGTGTACAATTATGCTTAACCTAATTTACTTAACCTTGGGGCATACAAGACTGGTCATGTTTCGATGCTTAATTTTTTAACAAAGAAAGAAATAGTTACTAGGAGCTAGATGGGGACAGTATATTCAATAAAAATGATTAGGAGCATAAGTTCTGTATTATTATCATGGTATATTACCTTATCAAGGTAAGTGGTATCAAAAGAAAAAAGAAATTGACTAGAATTACCAAATATGATTAATATTTCGATAGGAAGAGGGATTCAAGATTTGTTTTGTAAGCTTTGTAAGAACTTTTGTCACGGATTTCAGCAGGGACTGCATTTCAATTCTTAGTTCCAATGAAGAGGATACTGCGTTGTGACCGAGACTTTGAATAATGAGGAGGTATGAAGATACTTCTGTTTCGTGTTATATGATCATGATGACCAGTTTCAGCTGTGAATAATTGTTTGAGTTTTCTGTCGCCATCTTCAATTAGTGTTTTATACATGAAATTACATCTGGATAGGTTGTAGAGATCAAAAAACTTGAGTATTTTTATGTTTTTGAATGAATCGTTTGTGCGAGCATCAAATTCCAATTTCATTACCGCTCGAATGGCTCTTTTTTACAATCCAAAGACCAGATTGGTTTTATTTTATCCGTTCCGTGCCAAGCTTCTATCCCGTGTTGTAGATTTGGTGAAATGATCGTTCGATAATGTATTTTTAAGGCTTCTTTAGGCAGTACATTTTTACTTTATGAAGGATTCCTACGGATTTTGATAATTTTGCACTGACATGTGCAATATGCTCTTTGAATGTCAGATGTTTCTCTAATATAATGCCTCAAAATTTACAGGAGTTGGTTTCTTCAATATCACCATCACCAATTTTAATGTGTTTAGCCGAGAAAGTCTTTAATCCACTTGATTTATTTTTCAAGTTGTTTATGCACGTAATTACATCGGAGGGATTGGTTGGCGTGAAAAATAAAGAGTTGTGTTCACGGACATGGTCCATGTATTGCAAGTGGTTTGTAGGTTCACTAGAAACACTATCAGTTATATTTTTCCCTATGTTCGCGAAAAAGTTGTTAAACACTGTTGCAATATCTTTTTTCTCCTGATATTTTACATTTTCTTGAACGATCGACTCAATTGTTTTCGTAGCATTATTGTTCGGTTTATAGCATGAATTAAGCAGGCGCCAAGTTCTTTAATATCAGTTTTGTATCCAGTAAATTTGCGCGTAAAGTAGTTTTGTTTCGATGTTCGTATTTGATTTGTCACATGATTCCTGAATCTGTCATACATTTCTTTAGATATTCGTCGTTCGTATAGTAAGGCTAGGGACGCTTGACATTTTTCGATATTGATCACGATATCTTCAGTAATCCAGGGCTTTTGTATATATTTCGGCGTAATTGTTCTGGCGATTTTTGGACAACACTGCTTGTATGGGGTCGTTATAATTTCAGTTAAATTTTGTATTGCTTCATCAGTGTTAATTGCATTATTGTCCAATGGTGGCATCAATTCTTCTAGCTCAGTTCACATTGTTCCCAAGTTATATTCGTTTACACAACGATATGAAAAAGTCTCAGCCTGTGGGCTGGTACAAGGACTATAGACATTTTTCTCGATGAGAAACACTGGGAAATGGTCCGATAAGTCAGAAATTATTATTCCGGTAAGAAAATCAGTTGAATCTAACATGATAATATTATCGAGCAGCGAAGCAGCTTCGGATGTAACACTTGTTGGTTTCGTGATAATTGGAAGGAAGGATTTAGACTGAAAAACATTCATGAAGTTTGAGACTTGCTCCCAGCTTTCATATTTTAGAAGATTGTAGTTGAAAACCACGCAGATTATTATGTCATTGTAAGGAGACTTTTTAAACCGAGATATTATGCTGTGAAGCTCCTTCAGGAAAGATACATTACAGGCTGTTTGAGGCCTATACACAGTTCCAAGTATAATCCGTTTACCATTTTTCGTTAGTTCTATATATCTCAATATATTCACGATTCATAGTTGCACTTACAATGATTTTCGAAGATATGTGTTTCGATATGTACGTACTGATGCCTCCGCCACGTTTATTATTACGGACTGAATGATGGCTATAATAGTTTTGCATTTGAATCAGGTCTTTTGTTGCGTCATCTATCCAACTTTCGGTGAAACTAAGAACTTCAAAATTGCTGTTAAGCTTCTTACTGATCTTCAGCGCATCTTATAACCGTACTGGGGAAAATGAACTGTAGTTGATAACCCAGTCTTTGCAGAGTTCCTTTGCCTGATCCACATCGTTGCCTCAATGTGAATGAGCAAAATGTCATTAACGTTCTGCACCGTTGAGTAAACGCCCAACACCGATACTGCTATGACTTTGTCATAGCAGTCTCAAGCAAGCTGTTTTTTCGAAGTACGAGTTCTAGGTTTCTAATGATTCGAATGCTGGCTTTGTAAAATAAGTTTAGGGGACAAAAGCGATACGATCCGCTTTCGTTTTTATATAGTCATAGCCCAATACTGCTATGACTTTGCGCAGTATTTTTGCTAGAGAAATTCGGAGAAAAAAAATCGTAGGATGATGCTTTGAGTAGACTTAAAGGCGTCATCCTCAGATGCATTAATTTTTCTGAAAGCAGAGCCTGTGACAGGAAGAGGGCGCAGTAGCTGCAGTGAAAGAAGTTTCATAGCATTGTTGCTTGAATCCTATAAAAAACACCATTTTTATAACATCAAAAGACAAAAAGCACTGAATTCCTTTTGTGGTGCGCTGTAAGGTCTGATAAACAAATTTGTGGGTTACAATCTATTCGAAAATGTTAATTTTTTCTCCTCTCAGCAAATACAATTCACTTTCAATGAAATACTGGAAAAGAATACTCCGTGATAAAGAGTCTATGTGTAGGTCCTCCAATTTCAGTCTGAGCCGCAAGAAGCTTTGATGTATCATGCACACCAGCTAAAAAAATTCGTTCTTTGCTCGTACTGTATGAAGCTGATTGGGCTGTGAGACCAGTACTTCGTGGCAAAATTCTAAAATTTGCTTGCGTTTTACTCGGAACAAGGCAAAATTTCGTATGGCTCAATTCGAAATGATCAAAGTTGAGAATTGTCGAGCAAAATCCCTGGTAATTACAAAGGATCCATGGAATCATATTCTAGCTTATGCAATCTAATATAGGATGAGAAAAAATGAAGCATGGCGACAGTTTTGATCCATTTTGCAGGCTTTAAAACATCCATCTGGAAAAATTGTACTTGAATAATGTTCAAATGTCCAAGAAATATAAACAGTTTTAAATATTTTGAAACATCTACGCCTATTTCGCGCTGATATGAATCAATTTTGGGGTTAAAAAACAATATAGCTTCACTTCTCGCATGAAAAATTCGTTAAGCCCAAAAGTTTTTTATCTAACCCGTAATCAACATTTGATGGCTTCGATGCGAAAGTTTTCTAGAAGCCTGGAAAGCTTCCCAGTCTAACATTTTCGCCGAGGCTTCTACGATTATGGCCGTCCAAGCATAGCTACTGCACAGAAGAGCTAAATTTACAAACGATACTCCGGAGAAAAAGTTATACTGGGTAGTGTTCCTTGCATTTATAATTCTAGCCGTTTAAGCACAGCTGCTGCACAGGACAGGTAAAATTATACAGAATTCCCCTGCAAAAAAGTTATGCTGGGTAGAGTACCTTGCATTTATAATTCTAGCCGTTTAAGAATAGCTACTGCACAGGACAGGTAAAATATACAAAATTCCCCCGCAAAAAATTAATATTGGGTAGAGTACCTTGCATTTATAATTCTAGCCGTTTAAGCATAGCTACTGCACAGGACAGGTAAAATATACAAAATTCCCCCGCAAAAAATTAATATTGGGTAGAGTACCTTGCATTTATAATTCTAGCCGTTTAAGCATAGCTACTGCACAGAAGAGCTAAAATTATAAACGATACAACGGCGAAAAAGTTATACTTGGTAGTGTTCCTTGCATTTATAATTCTAGCCGTTGAAGCATAGCTACTGCACAGGACAGGTAAAATATGCAAAATTTCCCCGCAAAAAATGTATACTGGGTAGCGTACCGTGCACACCTCGACACGACACAGTTGGTGCGACACAATGCGTAATTTTGGCGCAGTGTTGCCTCAAATCCTAGCGCTCGCTCATGCTCTCTTCTCAGGCGGCTCTTCAAACGCAGCCGAATTGCACGCGCTGGTCTAAAGGTCACTTTTTAGCTCAAATATTTTCGAGGATTTACACCTGGTAAAGAATGTGCAAAAAGGATTCTTGAAGCGCTAGATGCTACAAATGTTGCCTCAGATTCATATTGTCCATTATATTCTTGAATGAATTACTGATCAATTAAGATTGAAAACTCCGATTAGTAAACGAGATCTGATTAAACCTTGTTTCCGATATCTTATTTTTTAGTTTATATGTTTTTTATGTAAAATTTACCAATGCAAATAGGCACTGGTTCTGAAATTCAATCATTAGTAAATGGCAAATAAGTGTGTTTAGCTTGCACTGCCTGCTGCACTCCGCTAGTCACAGACACAAGGAATGTGACCGTCTGCACAGTTTCTTTGCTTTCAAGTAGGGACAAAAGAAAAGCTTAATCAACCCGTCATTCGATTTCTTTAATTTATTTTTCAAGTGCTCTCATGCCTTTTTCTTTTGACTCAAAGTGCGATTAGAGACCAAATTGGCTCACTGCGTGCCGTTGTTGAGAATAGTAGCGAACAGCCACTAAAGTTGGTGCACAAGTTGAACTTTAATAACCTCATTACTCGCATTTCTCAATTTCATTTTCAAGTATCCCTCATCATTTTTCTACCGATTCTAGGTGTAATTAGAGACAAAAAATACCCCAAGATGTGTAGAAGTAACAAGACGAAACGTGCTACTGTACATGCGATGAATGATTTTCACCCAAATCTTGGCAGCCAGTGCATGTAGAAATGCGGTACCAGTGATGAAATTAAAAGAACTTTTACGGTCAACAAACTCAATTTTGCTAAGCTTACTAGTTCATATAGATATTTTTGAAATACTTTTTCATGTGAAAACTTTCCCTTCCATTTATTTATGCAAATATGTCCGTTATCTTTCAGGTATGAACGGCATTACAGTTAAAATAAAAGTGGTCTCTGAGCATCCCATTGGAGACAAGATTAACCCACAAAGGTTCGACATGAAGCAGAGAAAATTGAAATGGCAACACAAATGAACCTACACATAGACTCGCCAGCGTCTCTCTGCATTTGGCCTTCACGAATATCCTGAGTTTGTCAGAGTCATTGAGCCTGTCACTCGAATGTAATTAATTCTCGGCCTCAGAAGTCAAAGAAAAGAAAATCCCGCTAGTCTGTGTTGAAAATATTCCTCTCAAGCAAGCTGCTTTTTCGAAGTACGAGTTCTAGGTTTCTAATGATTCGAATGCTGGCTTTGTAGAATAAGTTTAGGGGACAAAAGCGATACGATCCGCTTTCGTTTTATATTTAAACGATGACAATTTGCAGAAATTTATGCTTCTTACGGATCGTAAAGGAAATCAGTCAGCGTCTGCTGTGCTAGCTATCTTAAATATGAATATAAAATAAGGGACGTTTTTCTAACATCACATTATTGATTTTCAGTTTTGTGAAATCATTTAAAGTCAGATGTAACTACCTCTCGAATTAACGATGAAGGTTAGTGACAACAGCAATATTTTGTCACTCAACATCGCTGAAGATAAATTTTAAAATAAAGCAATATAACGGAAAATTTCGTTAATATCCTCCTGACGAAAGATTTTTATCATAAGTTTGCACGAATGCCACTTACCACCGTACATATCCTTAAAATCATATTTGTAGGAGTCCCCATGCCCACACTCAAGACAAATGAGATAGTAACGCGAACAAAGTTGTACCGAAATTCAGAAAACGACGGAGTCACGAAATTCACGGTAAATATCACCCAGGGATCACCAGCGCACCTTGCACAAAGGATTCAACTTTCGGTTAGTCTACGCAGCTTGAACCTTCACTTCGTTACAGACTACTATGATACATCGAAAGGATCATCTGGTACATTTGAAATGATCACCTTGAGCAGCACGCCCCACTTGGTAACACCACGTCCCCAGATCGTGAGGAAGAGCTCACCTGCCCATGCTCTACTAACCTTAGGCGCTTCGCTCATCTCCCGCTGCTGCCGCTGGTGCTGCAGGTGAGGGTTGCCTCTGCCAACACTGCACTTATTGTTACACGCTTTTTCCTATGCCAGTTCACTTCAATGGTGTACTTGATTAGACTTGATTAGGTTAATTTCAAGTTCTATTCAAATGATTTGAAAGGCAGTGTTAATTTTGTCGAAAACGAGTTTCAAATGAGGATAGAATTTTGAAATTCGTACTAAAGAAGGTTATTCTCTGTGATATCGCATTTTTGCTTGGCTTCTAACGCAGTTACCTGAATGAGGTCAGCTTTTTGCTTGTCTTGTTTGCTTAAAAATTATTATCCCGCAGCAATGCATTACTTTCTCCCAAATTGACTTTCACCGTGATCACTTCATCTAAATGATAAAACTGCCTTCATTGTCAAATATTTACTGTTTTTAAATGGATTTTTATTTCATTCACCATGTGTGGTTCTTTTTAAGAATGAGAAACACGTGTGTGTGTGTGAGTGAGGACAATATATGTATTTTATCTTCTAATATTTAGGTGGCAAATGGGGAAAAAAATTAATGAAAGAAATTGATTATGAGTGTTAAAGAAGTAGTTCGTTTCTAATGTTCAAAACTTGATAAAAAGTAAGCAGGCCCTAGGCAAACGAGTCTATGTTTGAAATTCCGTTAATGTTGGACATTTCTTGAGTGGTGAATTTAAAATTTGATGTTTGAAAATCCTGTGATTTCTCGCATTTATCTTGTCTTGTGTATTTCGCACGTTCAGTATCTCAGAAAGTAATTTTATCATTTCCAAAAGATAGACACCTGATTTTGAAGTAACTCACGCATCATTTCACTTTTTCCAGTGGAAAATATGGAATTAGTCTTTCCCTGCCCTATTTACACAAAATCTTGCACTTCGATCATAGTTTTTAAAGAATGATTAACATGCTGTTTAGTCATTCAAATTGTCATTATGAAATTAAACGAAAAAGAAAAGAAAAATAAAAATTACCTATTTTGTGACGTAACGATAATATTCCTTGTACTTATCGCATACAATTTGCTTTCATTTTGCATTTTCTTCTTTAAATATTCGACACCGTGTTAAATAAAAGAGCATCTTTATAGTATACGATCAAATTATCATTCAAAATGAATAATTTTCACTAATATGTCGGTTTTTCCTATCATTCTAAATTGAAAACGGGAGTTAGAGAGAACAAGTTCTGTTCCAAAAAAATGGAGTCCAAGCGAAGCTCTTAAACCCTGCGAATGACCTTGAAGATAAATTCAAATCTTCTGTCCTAGTACATCAGGGTAAATTGTTCCAAGATAAATTTCTCTCGCACCAGATTATTTACACTGCTTACTTTCCTGTGTGTGTGTGCGTGTGCTGTTATCATGAGCTGCAGCTCATCCTGTGAGTTTATGCTAAAAAATGAACTTCCTTTGCTCTGTTATTCCGTTCTTCGGTACGCAACATTGAGCACTTGTTTTTTTCCAGCTTACTGCGACTCCTCGCACTTATAAGAGTTTGCTTAACAGAAATTATCAACAGCAAGACAAACAACAAAAACAGAGGCCATAAAAACAGTAAGTGTTTTATAGCTGCAGAGGCTAATTTAATCGAAATTGCCAACATCAATGCAACGGGAAAAAACAGAGACAACAACAAGAATTTTCTACAGTTAAAAGGGTGAATTTAACCGGAATTGTCAACAGCAATGCAGTCAGCAGAAACAGAAACACCCGCGAGGACTTTTTACACCTACAATACTTAGCTAATTTAACCGAAATTACCAACAGCGAAACAACGATCAAAAACAGAGACACCAACAAGAACTTCCTACACTTACAATAGCTAACTTAATCGAAATGACCAAGAGCAATGCAACGAGCAAACACAGATGTAATCATAACAAGGAGTTTGTGTGAACTCGTCTGTGCAGCGCCAGTACCCCTGCCCGAAGCTTGTATTGACGCGGTGCAGGCACCGAAGTGGCGGCCTGAAGCATCCGCTGCCATTGTCCGCGTCGTTCGCTGCTACCTGCGCCGTGGTCGCGAGCGTGCCAAAAGCAGGGGAGATTCCGGCTATTCTGGGAGACCGAGGCGGCTGGGAAGCGCCGTCTCAGCGCCTCCCAGCTGCATGCTTTGTATCTTGCAGCGTACTATCTTAATTTCTTTAGCCTATGTTTGTACTATCTTCATTTTTCCCGTTGTGTTGAGTACTATCTTTGTGTTTTTGAGTGGTGCTCCCTTGCAGCGCACTATCTTAATTTACTTAGTTTATGTTGCCATGCAGAGAACCATCTTTACTTTTCTCTTTGCGTTGAGTACTATTTTTGTTTTTTAAGTTGTGTTCCATTGCAGCGTACTATATTTATTTACTAGGTTTGTGTTATTTTGCGGCATGCTATCTAAATTTCATTGGCTTGTGTTATCATGCAAACTATTATCTTTTTCCTAGGCTGTTATCATGCAGCGTACTATCTTAATTTCCTTAACTTGTGTTGTCTTGAAGACAATTATCTTGATTTCCTTAGGTCGTGTTATCATGCAATGTACCATCTTAATTTCGGAGCTTGCATTAACGGGTAGCGAACTATCTTTCCTTTCAAGCTGTGTTTTCTTGTTGTTTATTTTCTTACTTTCATTCATATTGTGTTATCATAAGATACTCTTTCTTTATCTTTTGAAGTTGTGTTATTCTGCAGCTTGAATTATCTTAATTTCAGTCCTAGTGGCAGTACTTTGTGCTGACACCTAGAGTTCTATCTTCATATCCCTGTGAAAAGTGCTCACTAATTTATCGCGTGCTATATTAACATCAACATACCTTGCATTGTGCTGGCATTCAATGCGTATGTACGCTATCAATTGCAACGTATGGCAGCTTCAGATATAGGGCTTACCATTTCAACTTGGAAGGGCAGCACTCATGTCTATTGCTACCTCTTCTTCATAAGAAACAACAAAATTTATATCAATGCTGGAACTCGCTCTAACAATGACACAAACTAAAGAAACGCCGAAAACATGAACACTCCACATATGCGCCTGTAGATTCAGTATCTTCCTTCATTAAGATCATAGACATGTATGCTGTAACTTGCCTAGAAACTCCTCACAGCGCCGTAAGATCGTCATCTCAATGCTCGTATTTCAAGTGTATTCTATCCGACGTCTATTTCAGATGCGAGATCCATTGATGTCCGAACAGCTGTAAAGCAATCATCATTTAATATCTTTGGAGAACTACTCCCCTGAAAATAGAAGGGCTGATATCACCTACGCTTGAGGCGTTCGAGGTGTGAATGACTGTGCAGTGCCAAGCACTGTGCCTTATCTTACTCGTACTACATAAAAGAATTGAAAAATTCCTCCGTTTGAAACATGGCACCGATTTTCCCGCAAAAATTTGATATCTTTTTCATCGTAACGCTCGGAGCGGATGTTCAATGAGATATGTTCAATCACCAAACCTCACACTAGAAGCACTGGAAGACTGAAACAACTTTACATTTCAAAAAACACCGTTTCCTGACAATGGGGAATATGTGAAGCATCATTTCGAAAGTTCCACTTCATCAGACGGGGAATTGATAATATGACTTGAAAACATGTCAATATACAGCAGGAAGGTGATCACTGTAATATTATTCAATACAACGGAAAACAACTACGGTGATAGAGGCTTGTCTTGACTTGTTGCATCAGCATTCGTTGCATCTCTGCGAACATAATATTACTTTTGATGATCTATTCTGGCTGAGACCACTTTCTTTTCTGCGATAATGACATCGATAAAAAACCTCAACGATTTTCTAGGCTACGCCTGAATCATTTTTCTATAAGAAAATATTAGCAAGATTTGGCCAAATATTTGGAGAAGAAAGACTGTTATTCGTTCCATCTCCGGGTCTTCTTTGATGATGAACATAATCCGATCTGGATGCATTGTTGAGCCATTTATTTCGATTGCTGATGGAGAGGCTAAATTCATGGCTCTCAGATATCGTTCGTGAGCAGGATGTTCTTTTTTGGCGACTCTATTTTAATATTTTTATCGTAAAATCAAGCACATATTTCTTGTGCTGACTCATTTCAAAGTTGATGTACTCTATGGGCTCATGTAGTTTCTACATGCTTCTTCATACGAATGATACCCTTCTGTTCCATTCCATCAAACTTTGGACATTCTTTCTTTTCATGAGATAGTTTTCTTCATGGCATGACTGCCAAAGCGTTTCCACCTGCATAGGTCGGCCTGCAAGCTCTGACATCATCAATGTCTAATTCCGATCAAAAACGGCAAGTCTAAAAATATTTTGATCTTCTTTGACTCAGCATTTGACTACCAAGACAAATCCTACGTCTAGGAGAAATATTTTGACCTCCCTCGACTCAAGCATTTGACTAACAAAACATATCCTACGTCAAGGAGAAATTTTTTGACCTCCCTCGACTCAAGCATTGACTACCAAAACAAATCCTACGTCTAGGAGAAATATTTTGACCTCCCTCAACTCAAGCATTTGACTACCAAAACAAATCCTACGTCAAGGATAAAAATGTTGACTTTTTCAATCTTAGAAGTTGATTACCAAGACAAAATCTAAGAGAACAAAGTTCAACAAATTCTTCCATTGTTTTAATCCCAGGGTAAGGTTGATGGAATTTGACAAGTTTTATTCATGCATGTGATGGCTGATATTACCTTCAATGGCGTCCACTGAAATTGATACGCAAAAAACTTTCTCAAGCAAATAAACGGTACGTAACAGTTGTAGTAAGAGTTGTCGTTAAAGTTTGTGAGAAAATTTTGCAAGTAAGATCCATCTGCTTTTCTTCTAGAAGCACTGCGTCTGTGGTACAAATGTCTCACGATGCAAGAGACACGCAACCCTTTTGAACAAGTTGGTTTCGGCGTGCAGTCGTTTTCATCGTAAGTTCACAAGTGGGCTGAAGTTGTGCGCCGATACAAAAAATGCACAAGTCAGCTCTTGTTACATTAAAATAATCGGAATCACTTTCTCAGTTTTAGAAAATCAAAGATTAGCCAGGGGTAAGAAGCCCAGAATACTGTACAGAAAATTATTATGGGCAAACAGACTCGAAAATTAAGTTCCTATGCGAAGACTTGCTGCGATAATTATCGTTTGAAGTTCAAAACAGCACGCATCGTGTCACTCAAAGCTAAAAAATCAGCAATTAAAAAAGTTTTAAACATAAAAGCATTAAAAAATTCGTACCATCCTTTGCTTTAATGAAGCCTAATCAACAGATGCCTAAAGGAATTCCTTTAGAGAAGTGAAATTTGAACTCTGTTGCTGGTGCTCCCACGTGGCATAAAATTTTCAGGTAATTAGCATGGTGTTTCATGACGAATAACCTTGATCAAATTTATAAATCAATAGTCTGGTCAACACAAAAGCTAAAGTTTCTTTGTGAGAAATTGAATTTACTTCAACGACTTCATTAGACTTTTAATTTTCAGGTTGCCAACGTACCTTGTCCACTTACTGTTGAAGTCTTCCTCATTTAAATAAAAAATTTATACGTTAGTAATGTATCGAAAATAATTTCACAGAATTGCCCAATTTTCACTAATTCTTATAATCGTTAAACATAAATCATTCAACACACACGCATGTCTCAAATTAATATACACTTCGTCTGTTTTTTCACTTTATCCATAAATAATTCATCGATTGCCACAAGCGCTTGTTATGGCAAAGCTGATAATTATCGGAGGTAAATTAGCAAGAATTGCGGCGGAACGGATGCTGTAACCCAGAGGCTGCCTGTCACAAACAGGAACTTCCCTGCTGAGATGCGGTGCTGAGCGTTCCCTGTGACTTCGGCACTCCGGACTTCAGGGAGCCTCTACGTATTTCCTCACATTGTTTAGCCATGTTTGGACATTCCAGACTTCAGGGAGTCTGTACGTAT
Source organism: Platorchestia sp. MABIK (assembly GCA_014220935.1). Lineage (NCBI taxonomy): Eukaryota > Metazoa > Arthropoda > Malacostraca > Amphipoda > Talitridae > Platorchestia > Platorchestia sp. MABIK. The sequence goes on from JACJUY010000398.1 coordinate 185,406, forward strand.
TTCCTCACATTGTTTAGCCATGTTTGGACATTCCAGACTTCAGGGAGTCTGCAAGTGTTTCCTCCCGTTATTGAAATGTGTTGTGGTACTCCATCCTGCAGGGAGTGTGCAAATATTCCCTCCCGTTTGTCGGTAGATGGATCCGCTAGGCCGCTTCTATAGTATCGCGCTATCCTCGTGCCCCGTCATTGGTGAGTTTCAATTGATGTCAATAAGCTTGATTTACTTGCCCATACTTTAAATTTTATTAAACGCCATGGTCTCGTCACCGGTTTCAATGTCAGTTTTGTTTCATTACATGTCTTACGAGCACCAATTACTCGTGTCAGTTTAGTACAGCTCAGTCTCAGTGTATTCTCTTGCTCAGTATAGTGCCGGCTCATTTAGCATCGTTCCTAAGTATTCAGTGTAGTCTTTCATTCAGTGTAGTTTGCGTTTATCAGGAAACTCAATGTGATTCTGTCTAAATGAACAACTCTGGATAAGTTCGGTTGATTATTCGCTACTCGTCCTTATCGGCTTTACTCTAATCTTTGATTTTTTTTCGTTTTAAAGTCTCAATTTTGTTCCATTATATGTTGGTAACTTTTGAGATTGTTTATCCTTGCTTTGCAACACTAAATTTATTCATGAAAACACTCAAAGATACCGTTCATCAACAGTCCTTCGCCCTAGTAGGCAATTCGAACTAAGGGCAAGAGTTTGCCCTGACACCATTATTTTACTGTATTTGAGCATTCCATTTTTCAGGGAGCCTGCATGTATTTCCTCCCATTTTTAGACTGTATTAGGGCATTCCAAGCTTGAGGAAGTCCGCAAATATTTTCTCCTTGGATTTAATTGAGCTTATATCATGCCCTCATTATATTAATAGTAAGATTGTGAATGCTCTCTGAGTTAGTAACTTCAAAAAGTTTTCAATTTTTCTGCGTTAAAACGCCTGCAAGAAAAATTAGAAAATTTTACAAGATGGAGACGGAAATTTTCCGACGCGCAGTTTATTTCGAAGAAACGAAGGTCAATTAGAGAACAAAGAATGATATATAGAAAAAATTATTTTTCATCTTTGATGAAAACAGAAGCTGAAAATTTAGAAACTTCTTCGAAACTTCGAAATGTTTCGAAACAACTCACGACACAAGTAGAAAAATTAATTGTTTCTTAAAACGAAATGACCCATTTGTTAGAATAATCATGCAGAGAAACTAGTCTGGCTCCTAAATATTCATGTGAAATGAGATTTTAATCGCTTAAACTGAGAGCAATATTTGCATTACAAATTTATCTGTCGTGTGTGTTAGATCACTCTTAAATAAACATGATGATGACGGTTGAGCCCAGATGTACACAGCTTCTCTCCCACATTCTGCAATCTTATGGTCTAGTGCAGGATCAGGCAAACAAGCGGACTACGATGTACACAGAACACAACTGTAAACAATGGAAGACCTTATCAGCATCAAAATTTTTGTACTTGGTTGAAGTCGGCTAAAGCTTGCGCTGTTGACTGAAGTTAAGGAATTAAATACAATTAAAATTAAAATCAAATTGACATCCCTCTTACATTTTTTTTCACCTCGAAAAAAAATTTGAAGTTTCTACCTCAAGTTTTGTAAAATGCTAAACATAGGTTCGTTGAATTCTCTTCATGATTAAGAAAATTGCAAGATTATTTCAAAAAGTAATCGTTCACAATAAATTTGTGGCATTTATTTCAAAACATGTTTCATGAAATTGTAAAAGGACTCTCTTATCATTTTCTTTGCCTACCATCAACGTTTTACGCCTACGTTAAATCAAGTACACTACGCGCAAGGCTAATTATAAAGCTTCACATCCTCATAAATTGTAAAATAAAATAAATTGTTAGGTGTATTTGCAAAATATGCTCGACCTCAAAAATACATAATCTTGATTTACATGTTGTATTAGAAGTGATGCCTAAGCAAATAAATGAAACCTCTACCTTGATATCAAATATTTTCTGCCTAATCTTGGCTCTGATTTGGTCAGGCGCTTCGCCGGCATCGACAACAAAATTCCTGGAGAAAAATATGCCGAGGAGCAGGACGCGGCAAATGAGAGCTGGAAGGGCGTGGGCGGAATGTTATTTTCGTAAGACGAGACGAGACAACGGACGGAAAGCAACACAAAAGTCTAAGCTGATAGAGAACACTATCTAATCAACTCACGGGGCCGTATTCAAAAACAGCTTGCAATGGTGTTAAGTAACACGGAAACCAAGGCGCTGTAAAGAAGTCAGCGCGAAGCATAGATAGCTTCAATAGAAATGCGAGTGACTGTGAAATTTAATTCGTTTTCATTTAGAGAAATAAACTATCGTTCAAAATAACACTGTGAAATTAAATTGCAGAGCAAGCCATACTTTAATGCCCGTATAATTCTGAACTATTTTAAGCAAAAATTGCCATTAATAGAATTCATTTTCCGAGTGGAAACAAATGTATCTCAGTGAAGATGGCAAATTTCTCGAAGAAATTCTATAGGGTAAAGAGCAGAGACTATTTTATTAAGATGTTGAAATTTGAAGTTAGCAAAAAGCACTGACTGCGCTCTAAAAAGTCAACCTGAATGTTGTACGACATCACAACTTTGCACGAGCAAGTGCAAAGCCAGCAAAGCCGAAAAACCGAGCCATTTCTTCATCTTGATATTCGAGTCACAAGATGCTAATCATCAAACATTACGTTGTCGACTCAAGAATCCCCCTGATCTAAAATTACAAATTTCATTCAATAATGATAATTTCTGAAACTCTGGGTTCTCTAAACAAAGTTAAGAGTAAGAAGTTGGCAAAGCTAACGTGCCTAAAAAGTCGTACTTCATTTCACAGGCAGGCAGGCAATAACTAACGGCAGGTGCCATGCGCGTCTCCCTTCTGTGTGTGAGTAATGCCCTGAATTGTAGGTCGGTGATGTTATGTTTGCTTCCACGTAGTAACTCTACGGAACGTCTGAAGACTTACCGTCCTTGACGGTACACCTGAAGAAAGGGCAGCCTAAATTTAATAGCCTGAACAACAGGCCGCATGGACAGGCCTGTTAATTGTTGCTTTTGTAGTTTTTCGAAATGATCCGCAATTTTGTTTGCAGTCTTCTTTTTAAGAAAAACATGGACAGCTTTTTGTAAATTTGAAAAGCGTTTAAACGAAAAATAAAAATAACGTTGAATTTGACTCGCTGGAGGCAAAAAAAGTGTCGTGAAAATTTAAAAGTGAATACTACGGACAATACGTACGTCACATGTTAATTGTAGTTTCACCTGAGATCTTCCATTTCTGTTGCTTACAAGTCACTCAAGATTTTTTCAAGAAATTCATTCATAGTCTCAAATGCTCGAATTTGAAAAAATATTTTAATTTTTGCTCTTTTTTTCTGTCCAATGTGAAAGAAAACGTTAACTTATGAGGCGAAACTTTAGTAGTTTCCCTCGCAAAAGCCCTGTCGCATCGATTTAAATTGGAAAAATATCATGAGCTAAAAAAAGGAGTTTGATAATATCCTTCTTGTTTTAACAATTTGCTGTCCATGAGTACATGGTGCTAAAAAAACATCCATGGAAAAAGTATTTGGCGCTTAAAACGACCATTTAGTTAACATTTATTCGGTTTTCACGTTCATTTTTCAACAACGGAAAGGTTAAGTGGAAAAAGAAAATTAGGAGAAGTGGGAAAAATGTCTTCAATTTAGCTTTTGCCGATACATTCATAGGATAAAATCAATGAAGTGCTGAGAAAATAAGGTGAGTCATGCGTTGAGTGGTTTCTTTTTCCAATAAAACCCTCGACAACGGAAAAGCAAGGCAAATTTGTCCGAAAACGGCAGGATTTCCAAAAACTAACACAAGAAGCTGTTGAGTGATATCCTTACAACAGCAAAATGTATTTCCTACTCTAATATCAGTTTCATAGTTAGATTTTGCAAAAGTTTTGTAGTTCGCGAGACACACGTGCTTGTCGAAAACTGTTTGTAAAATGCCAGTTTGCGATCAACATGTTCATCACAAGCACTATCTTCTCTTCACCATAACTCATGTTTGAAGATTGCCATTTGCATTCTGATTTCACATTTGTTTTCAGAAAAGGACAACTATTATAAAGCGCATTTTATAATTCGTGATTTCAAACTTTACGATTCGTGTGTACTTTTAATAATCGGCGCTACTTATGGATCTGCCATAGTTTGCCCCACTTTTCTGTGTTGGGGGTCTCAATGTTTATGGAAGCGCAATGCCCCTTTTTAAAATTAGTCTTCCTATAACTGATCCGTTGTACAAAAATTTTGCATAACTTTTTATGAATTTCCAAGTTGAGGTTAAATTTAAAGCTGGTATTGACACATATCATCAAAGTTTTGCTGTACATTTACCCTTCGTGTTTCATTATGCTTTTCATGACAGGTTACAAAAGCTTTTTGGAAGCTCTTCATCTTCCAAGCTTCAAAAATGCTGGAGCTGCCTGAGCACGATTGAACACCCTCACTCGCTTTTACATTAATCATCATTCGGTCAATTTAATCAAACCGAACTCTTCTTGACATTGTCATATATGTTTGGATTCACTCTTATGTTTATTTAGAGTGATTTGTTGGTTCTGGAAGAAAAATTTAAGCCACCATTAGCCAGGGACTCCTGCTTGTATCAACTGCCCCAAAAAAAAAGAGCGTGGAAAGACATACTTTAGGGATGCCACTCGTAACGAAAGGCACTTGTCTGAGTGGTGACTAATGTGAAGGTAAACTTCTGAATCAGCAGCAAGATTTCCACTTCGTGTACCTGGGAGAAAAAGTTTACGTAATTCGGAATGAATTAACTAGTTTAAGTGGTAAACGTTTTCCTTGTCAGTTTAGTCCTCATGCCACAAGCATCTTAATTTTTTCCTCGAAAGTCCTCTTACCTGCAGTTTTTCACTGTGCACCTAATTTTTCGTTATGATTCACAAGATTAAATCATTTCTCAAAGAAATGAAATAAATCATTTTAAAAAAAAATCTTTGAATTCCATGGGATAGCTATTATTACCTTGACGGGCTTGGAGACATGCGTAAACTTCTTCATTTTCCTGCGGCTAGAAGCGAGTGTCGCTGCCTCGTACAGAGCAGCGGAAGCCCAACTTTAAATATTCAGCGCAAAAATTTTCCCAGCTGCAACCATTTTTTGCAAAAAAATCCAGCCAAAGTCTTTTGTCGCAAATATTTTCGAAGCCTTGACCATTTTCTGTAAAAAAAACAGTCATAGCCATTTACGTCAAAATGTTCCCAGCTCCAACACTTTTTTGCAAAAGAATCCAACCTTTGACCATTTGGCCAAAAAAATCCAGGTTTCGAGGAAAAATTCCAGCCTTGACTATTTACCGCAAAAAAATCCAGCCTTAACCGTTTATCAAATACAAAATTTGAATGTAATTGCATTCAGTTTAACCAAGCTCTGCAAGTATTAATTTCCACTAGGTGATTTCTTTGCCTTTCAATGACTGATGGGAAATTCAAGGTGGAGTAATAAGTCGGTTAATTATTTATCGTATAAAGTTTTCTCCTCTCCACGTATTTTTCATCTTTTTTAAGTAATAGTTCCCGCTCTCCACATCCCCGCCAGGCTCACTACATTTGCATCTGCGAGGGAAAGGAACGAGAACTTAGAACTCAGCATAAGTACAGTAGGTAAGTATGTATGATAAGTTTGATAATTATGGTAACTATAGTAATTTCTGCACAAAACCTGGTGGAAACAAGATTACGGTCCAGTTCTATGGGATCATCCACTGTAAGCAAGATGGCAAGGGGCGAGATCAGGAGTTGACTGGCGGATAGCCTCACCTCATCGCAACTCAGGATCATGAAGATGAATCCTCGGCAGACCTCCAGTGGCCCCCAGTTAGTGGATCCACTTCTTCCCCCTTCGGATGGCTCGGACTCCCAGCGGCCGTGGTGAAGGTGGCGACGTTCACAGGCAGTCGCTTAACAGGCTAAAACTAGTAGCTGAGGCTTAAATTACAAGCTGAAGAGTTACCAGCGGAGATAGATTAGTGCTGTGTGGAGGCTGTTTTCTAATTGTAAATAAAAGTGCAAGATACACGTCTTAAATGAGATCATTATTTATTTAAGAAAATCAATGAATAAAAATTTATTTCCTCGAACGTTTCGACTTCCAGGGTCATTATCAACCTGCAAACATGTAGAAAAAAATTAGCCATATGTCATATTTACATCGATCATGGAAGAAGAAGAAAAGCAAAGAAAAACACCTGAAAGGAACAAAATAAAAATGTTGAGTATTAAAATTACGTTAGCTGTACAGGAAAAACTTATTGCATTTCATTCAAAACCGTTTTTTCTTTTAAAATAAGGAGAGACTCTAAAATTCGAAAGTTTATGTTGTATCTCGCAGTGAGCCTTGGAAAACCGGTGCCGCCGGATGTTTTTATTGCACTTGGGTTTCGCATGTCTCAGAGCCGGATAAGTCATAAACGGCCGGAACTGACCGACAGAAGTCCTTTATGGGGCCTTGCCTCTGCCACGCTTTACAACTACCGGAAAGTCCTTGTTCGAATTCCGGGCACTGCTAGTTATAAGGAAGGTCTGTCACCGATGGAATCAGTACATTATTAGGAGCGTTGCTGTGCGTATACCTATCCTTCACCCGAGTTTGCGGCTTAGGGAACTGAAGTGAAGTTAAAGCTTCTGCTACAATACCTCGAGTTGTGTCGATAGTACGACACTACAAATTGGCGACGAAGACTTCGAATCTCTGAAGTGAATTTGAACCTTACAAGTGCTCTGAAATTAAGATGGCGTATTCTACATTTAGCTGTCCTCCATTCGACATTGAAGTGGAAACAGTGTGTGAATTTCTACAACGTGTAAACGTACAGTGTACAGACGCTCTTCAGAAGGCAAGAAACCATGGCAATAAGAAAGCTAGTATTTTAGTTAAAGCCTTGCCTGTAAACATCATTACTGATCTACAACGAAGAATTAAACCCACTTTACTCTCTGATGCTACGTATGATGAACTAGAAGAAAAGTTAATACAGCAATTTGAAATCAAGAAATCCATTGTGGGCGCATCAGTTACATTTTTAAACAGAAAGCAAGGTGTTAATGAATCCATAGAAAGTTTCGCTAAAACGTTAAATAACTTAGCATCTGCGTGCAACTACGAAAATTGCTGTTGTGATCGTCTGTTGAGAGATGCTTTCGTGGCAGGTCTTCGTTCATCGCAAATTCTCAGTGCAGTTCTACAAATGTGTGACAGAAAAACATTCAACGAATGTGTTGAACATGCAAAACTCATCGAACAGTTAAGTTCCGATGCGCAAGACATTATTCGTGAGGATTCATCTTCATCGTTTTTCACAACAGAAAAATTACAGCCGAACAACACATGCATCCGTTGCGGAGCTAAGCAAAAGCATCTTGCAAAGAATTGCTTTGCATTGAAACTGAAGTGTAATACATGTGGGAAGATGGGCCACATATCTAAAGTTTGCAAATCTACGACGGCAGCACCGCCTTTTCCGGCGGGACCTACACGAAGAGAAATGGACACAGCTCGCGCTTACATAGTGCAGCCGGAAAGAAGTAATTATCATTGCAACGTCGGAAAAGAAGATGGGTCAATAAAGAGTGCACGTGAGCCTACACAGCGGAAGAACGAAGTTGTTCTACAAAACCCTAGAAACGTCAACGGTGGCGGTAATTTCTTTGATAATCACTTGAATGACTCTCATTTTTTAGAGTAAACACCACTGTAATTCCCGTTACAAAAGAGCGTGCTATGTTAACATGCAACTTGAATTCTAAACCTGTTGAATTTCTGCTTGATAATGGTAGTGCAGTCTCAACTACACGTAAAAAAGATGCACTTGCAGTTGGTGCTGTTATAAGTCCTACGTGTAGCAAAGTGCTCGGATACAATGGTGGCTCTGTAAATTTGCTTGGTCAATCTTCAAAATCATTAGTTATAAAGACGTCAGTTTTAATCATAAGTTTCTCATTGTGGAAGATGATAGAATCAACTTGCTTGGCCGAGATATTTGTTCTAAACTCAACGTAAATGTTGTCATTCCTGATAAATACGATACTATAAACAAAACGGATTGCCATAGGTTGCCGAGAAGCTTGTCTTTGAAATATGATTCGAACTTATCATCTGAATCACAGTCTAACGTGAAAGATACCGTTCATCTTGATGTGTTGCCTAATGCAGTTCCTGTATTTTGTAAAGCACGCCCTGTTCCTGTAAGACTAAAAGACTCTGTCAAAGCCGAGCTGGAGCGCTTGCAGAGTATGGGTAAAATTTCT
>JACJUY010000398.1:193905-206321 GCA_014220935.1 Platorchestia sp. MABIK
AAAGAAAGGGTTTTAATTCCCAAGTCATTACGGAGTTTAGTTCTTGAAACATTTCATGATGGACATCCTGGCATTTGTGGCATGAAGTCGTTGGCCAGATCAGTTATTTGGTTTCCCGGAATGGACAAAACTGTTGAAGACATTGTAAAAAGTTGCCCTCAATGTCAATTAAATCGAGCAAAACCTAAGTCTAAATTTGTAGAATGGCCCACTCCTTCTCGTCCTTTTGAACGTATTCATGTTGATCATTTTTTCTACGAGAATAAACTTGTTTTCATTGCTGTAGATGCATTGTCTAAATATATAGAATGCGAAGTTGTACCATCCGAGAGTGTATCAGATACTGTCGATGCTTTGAGAATGATTTTCAGCAGAAACGGGTTGTGTGATGTGCTCGTGAGTGACAATGCTTCTAACTTTTCATCTCAAGACTTTAAAGATTTTCTAATTTCCAACGGCATTGAGCACCTCACACCTCCGCCGTACTCTCCAGCAAGCAATGGTCAAGCAATGGAGTCATTAAAGATCTGTTGAAAAAACTCTTCTTCCGAATCGTTCAAATCACGTCTTGCAAAAGCGTTATTTCAATCACATTGCATTCCTCATAGTGTCACAAAAATTGTTCCCTCGGTTGCGCTGAACAATCGTAATTTTGTTACTTGTAGAGATAGAGTTCATCCTAAATACTCTGTGTCCAGGTCTAAGCCAATGTATGTAACTCAATTTGATGTCGGTGATCATGTTCTTGCTCTGAATTTAAGAAATGGTCCCAAGTGGCTGAAGGGAATTATTGTTGGTAAAGTTACTGTTAATATCTTTCATGTTCAAATCTTAGCATTAAATGTAATCTGGTAGAGACATTCAAATCCGCTGCTTCATTCGTCTAGTAATTTGGGATCTTTCAGTAGCAAGGCGGCTGAGCCTTCTACTTTGCAGCCTGTTAGCAGTTCATCTGTACAAAATGAACCGCGTGGATCAGGTAGAATAACTAAACCTGTAATGCGAATGGGTTGTTGAGTTATGCCTTTCGTTTTTCATATGTTCATCTAAAGGGAGGGAAATTGTTGTATCTCGCAGTGAGCCTTGGAAAACCGGCGCCGCCGGATGTTTTTATTGCACTTGGGTTTCGCATGTCTCAGAGCCGGATAAGTCATAAACGGCCGGAACTGACCGACAGAAGTCCTTTATGGTGCCTTGCCTCTGCCCCGCTTTACAACTACCGGAAAGTCCTTGTTCGACTTCCGGGCACTGCTAGTTATAAGGAAGGTCTGTCACCGATGGAATCAGTACATTATTAGGAGCGTTGCTGTGCGTATACTTATCCTTCACCCGAGTTTGCGGCTTAGGGAACTGAAGTGAAGTTAAAGCTTCTGCTACAATACCTCGAGTTGTTTCGATAGTACGACACTACAGTTTATTTGGTTAGATACAGATGAAATTACTGTAAAATCGCCTAATCTAACATGAATGTAGCACTTCTCTGCATGAGAGCAGACTGAAGAGTGGGAAGGTGTGGAGAGTAATTTATTAGTTCTTAAGCTCCTGCCAGTATTCTCTGCAACAAGAATACTGAGGGCTCGAGTGGTCGAGCCCACGTACTCAGACGCACACTGTGCGCAACTATTTTTGTAAATCACTGTATTCTGACTGCCCCACCAGTCTCGGGACTGGTATCATTTGGCTGGTTTCGTCAGCCAGCCAGTAAAGCGGATAATACATGGACATTCTTTATAGGTTCCACCAGAATTTTGTACTTATCACATAAATCTTCCCGCTATTAACAACTTGCAGCGGAAATTTTCCCAACCTTCAACACTTGTCACCAAATTTTCATTGAAATGCATTTATGATTGTGAAAACCACAAGCTGACTTCTTAATTATTACACATAAATTGGTTTCGCTGATGCGTAAATACATATTCAAGTTTATGCACTTGCCTTATATTCTACATCACTCCTGTGATAAATGTATGAGACAGTAGGATTGTCTAATTTCTGAGATATGAGCTTCTAGGCAAAAAGAATTTCAAGACTTGAAAATGACCCTTATCATTTTGATGAGCCGTGAGTGTCACACTTTGTTCTTGGAATAAAAAATTCAATTCTTTTCTTGTGCATCTGGCAGCCTCGAGGCTCACTGAATTTTTCCTTTGTAGATCGAAATCTAATCTCATCTAAACATGGTAGGTTCTACGTTTAAGCCATAGATTAAATGTAAGGTTATTAAAGTAAAACTGTAAAATTATTTATTTTAAAATATTACTTAGTTTATAGTTCTTGAATATTTCCTGTCGTCTATCATTATTAGCGTCACTATGTGAAGCTTGGAAATTATTTAACAGGTAACATATTTAATGTATTTTTATGGAATATCTACGAAAATTTTCAAAGTTTTATTTTTAAACCTTCGTGTAAAATACTAAAAATAACTTTTTCAATGTTACCAAATCCTACAGGTCAAAGTATAGCTTAATTTCTAACCGCTTCGTAAATGAAGTAATGTCCTTTTACATGCAAGTACCCGTGAAACGTAAGAGCGAAACCGGGTAGCGTTCAACTCAGAAGTTAACTAATTAACGGTGTGGACGATTTACAACATGAAGAATTTAGAGTGAAATTTTTGCATGTTTTCCTCTTTGAGCTTATAATTAAAGCTAAATGTTTAAAACAAACAAATTAAGAAAATTCTTGCATTCATTTGAACTCATTTCCTTAATTCTAATCTATTGCTCTGAAACTCGACGAAATAGCAACTCCATTTTCTTGCGAAAGTATTTGGAAATAGTATTGAAATACTTATTCTAAATACCGTAGACTTGAACCAATTTTACATCTGTGTAAAACATCCGTTTTTTCATTTTAGTCATTAAACCTATTATTATTAACTAATAAGTAATATGAAAAACTAAATGTTGTATCATATCAATTCTCTTTTTTCATATTAAAATATATTTTTACATTGTTAGAGTACGAGTATGCGTTCAAACGCTAAAGTTTTCTAAAATAAGCTACGAAAGAAAATTCAAAGTATATGGGCAGCTCTCTCAAAATAGCTTGTGGTAGCATTTTGTGCAGTTGTGCTTCGCGTGTTGAATTGAAAAGTTAATTGATGTGAGTAGTTCAATCATTAATATATGCATATCACTGATGGACAAAATAGGTGTAAGTTCAATAATTTTTCAGTTCCGCTACAAACAACTTTTCATTACAACTCGTTCGGCTTTTAATGCTTCAAAATAGTGAATATTTCCACGGAAAAACAGAGTCTTGAAAATTATTATATTCAAATTCAACTGACCTGTACCACCATACACGCTTTTAATATGTTTCGACTTCCAAGCCATTCTTGGTTGAAAAAAATCTTTAGGTTTTTTATTTTTTCAGATAGGATTTGATATAAAAATCTCCCACTGAAGAACCAACTAAAGAAAAAAGTGTAGACGCTAGTTATCATTCTTAGTCGTAACATAACAGACAATGTTGAGATGTAAGCAATTTTTGCAACTGTTTGAGTTAAAGCTTAAACCACGAGTGCTGCGCTAAAAAAGCATCAACTTAGTGAAGCGAAATTCAAGACATTAGACGACATTTACGATATTAGACGACATTAAACGATATTTACGACATCGTTTGCAGCTCTAGACTCCAAAATGTACCAAAATCCGAGTTTTCTCTTCGATTCATAGTGGTTTCACGCCTAAACCAAATGTCGTTCATAAATAACAAGAAAAATTACTAGCATTAGGAAAATTTAAAAAATATCATTTCAACACAATCCTACAAAACAAGTGCAAAGAATGTCAGCAAAATTTTTCGTGAGCTTCTGTGCCAACAAAAATCCTGAAGAAACAGCTCAAATTTTCAGCTGACAGAACCTAATGTGATCAGGACGTATGTCTCAATTTTCAAAACATTCGTCTCGGTTTTACTTTTAGCGATTTCATTGTTCTCCTTCGTTACGCGTCGATCTTGCCTAATTATATTTTTTGCAAATAATTTTCTCTACACCTCAAGCCTAACTGTTCATTATTATTGCAGTTCACTTAAATTTAGCAGGAATGTCAATATTTAATGAAAAAACAATACCTGAATCCGGAATTGAAGATATTTCCCACATGTTTGTGCATAAATTCTGTGAATTCAATAAAATATGTTTTTATATGTAAAAAAAAGTTGTTTAATTCGTCCTTAAAAACTGAATTTTTCATGTATCGCTATAGTTGGCGAGACCGGTATATAAAAGAAAATTTACCATCCAAAACCTTATAGAATAAACTTATTGCTGTCAACATACATTATTTCGAATAACTTGCATGACGGTGCAACCATCGGATTTTCGTACTTCGCATATATTTTTACATGATGCACGTCTCAAGATGCGTAACATTTTTTTAAAGATTTCAAAAACTAAGCGATTAATGTGTATGAAATTTTGAAGGAATTTTGACGCACCTGACATTTGCATGCTGTGAAAAAAATTAATTCGAATGAGAAGCTTCTAATGAACAAAAGCATTCATTCTGCATAGCTGGATGTGGTAGTGAGCCAAACTATTGACGAGAGTTTTAGAAATTCATAAACCCCCAAAAATAGTCCCTTTACTCGCTGCTTCTTGAATTAAACAATGGTCATAAGCGTCGAATTAATTTTTAAAAAACCTCTCAATAAATGTAATTCAAGTGAAAAAGCATTTGTTTGAATTTTGAATTGTTTTATTAGAAATGACTTGGATTAGTCGTAGATCCATGGAATGCTCTACTGGTTTTATAATGATACAAATTCAAGTGTACAGGTCATTTCATGCTTCAAAGCCCACAGAATACCACTTTATTTTAGTCATTCTGCAGTTTTATGAGCTGCATGCGATGAAACCTTGTCTCGCATGAAAATAGCGTTTATTTAATGTTACTCTCTCTCTCTCTCTCTCTCTCTCTGTCTCCCTCTCTCTCTCTTCAACCACTGACCAAGCCGTTCCTGCAGGAAAGTTATGTATGCATTCGAAGTTAATTAGTTTCTATCTGTTTTTTTCCATTTGCCAACTAAGACTCCTCTGATAATCCCAACCCAAATCACAACTCCTCCACCGTCTTGTTGGCGCGTCAAACGTGATGACGATTTCATGCACTAGCCCGTCATCTTTTAATCCCTCTATCAATGTCATCAAGAGTAGCACCCATTTTATCAGTGAGTAAAACTTTTGAAAATTCCAATTTATTGTTGTCCTCAGCACAATTCAGTCGATTATCCATTTGACATTTTTTCGATGAAGGGTTTGACGCGGTTTAACTGACAATTGTCAAACCAACACGGCTAAAATTTTCTTCAGTTGTCAATACAGGACTCATCCCAGTTTCACGTTTAATTCGTGTTTAATTCACATGAACAATTTCAACCTTTACCTGAAGAAGTTGTAAGGCCAAGTGTTGCTGTTTCGGCCATTGAGTTTTGCGGCGAGTGAAGCAGCGGCCTTACTTACATTCATCTCAGGCTGTAGGTATCGGTGATACGCGTCGGAGAAGTGGGAACTTTTCATTTAATAAATTCACATTGAGATATATCACAATTTCTGAGCACAAATAGATTGGAATTCGGATTTGAGGGGTAACTAAAGTAGGGCACTACAAAGTCAAAGGGGTCTGAAGAACCTAAGTACGACCAGGAGTAAAGTTTTTCAAAGCTTAGTGATACCAACCTATTATCTTGGGTGTTACCAGAGTAGTTTAAGCTTTTCCAATTTAACGCGAATAATACCTTTTCAGAATCGGCTAAGCTACATTTACATTCCATTGACACTCAGTGCAAAACAAGAAGTCTTCGCTAACATTGATAGGTATATGTAAAAATAACTTCATTTATTTAATTCAAAACCATTTTCTACCATCCAAATTGCAACCTGATCGGGAAAGAAGCCTAGTTATTTGATCGTTTCATGCGATAAAAATTTGAGTGACGGAGAAAAACACACAACAAAATTTACAGTCAATGACAGTTCGTCGTTTATCGACAACAAAATCACAAATCTGTGAAGCTTTCATGTATTATGAAGCGTAGGTAAAGCTTTTCTTCAGCTATGGCCTTTACCCCGAGGAGCAATCAACGCTTGTTTTTAATTTAATTAAGATGTCATCTGCACGAGGACGCTGCCTTTTGCAAGTGAATGAACAAATTGTCTTTCAAATTAACTCAAAAATATGTGTCTCTCAAATTATTGCTTCCGACAGAAAAGGAGAAATTTTCACATCTCATCTTCGGTTTTTCATCATTGAAATTTCTGAAATTTTCAGTTTTACGTGGTAATAAACATTTGTTTGGCCTTTCTCATCGTCAGGAGCTAAAACACCGTAGAAAACCCTCATTCGAGTTGACTTTGAATGAAAAAGTGGAAATTTTCATAGCAAGCAATTACACTATCGAAAGACAATTCTTATTTTTTCCTCATAATTCATGCGTCAAGCAAAATATTCTCAATGTTTTTATTCATATTATTCTCTGGTTTATTTAAATTTCAAATTCACGTGAATAAAAAATCAAGGGTCCTAAAGCTCCCCGTCAGGTCACCAACTTCAGTCACGTCTTCTGATCAACTCGCGCGCCTTCACACGTTGCGTGAATTATTCATATTCCCTCTACTTTCCAGGTCAACAATCTCATCAGAAGATATTGGCTCGATTCCAATAGCAAACTTTTAGCTAAGTGGAATTACAGCAAACTAATCACAGTTTTTACTTAATATTCAGAAGAAGTGCGAGAATTTCGCTCCGGTCTATCGAGTTCATCTTGGTAAGAGCGGCCGTAAAGTTGGGACAAGGTCTACTGTATTTTAGCCTGGAATCATGGGGGTGCGGTCACTTTCCTTACGACCCTAAAACTCTCCCTAAAAATATTTCGAGCACAAAAATACTGCTTAACGCCACGATAAGTCCTTTGGAAAGCTGAGCTTTATCTTAGGCTCCGTAACCTGATGCTTTTATTCGTCTCCAGGCCATAGGCCGGAAAATATGTTTAAGTCAGTGAGCTCATTCTTGTTAAATGAAATAGCATTACATACATACTTTAATTACAATTTTGCATGTTTCATTCAATAACCTTGATTTTTTCAGGCTCAAAAAGAACTTCAACGTTCGTTTTAAACAAAATTAAAACTAATGTCCTGAACGTTTCCTGTAATTCTCATAAAAAATTCAAAACAGATACTACCATTAAACAAATGCATTTCACTTAACTTGTTAATTGTATGTAAATGCGTTATGCTTTAAGATTGTAACATTTATTTCTATATTGATGGATTCCCCAGCATTTATAAAACAAATTCACAAAACTTTGTCTACTGAGCAGTTAATTAGCATATTCAAACCAAGAAAAGATTCTAGGTTTTTCACTTCTTCGTTATGTATATAATTTTAGAAGTTAGGACACTCAATCACCCAAAAGAATTAAAATACTAACGTACTTAGACAAAACAATGAATTACAGACCATGAAGGTCATTTCCATACAATATCAAACACAAAAAAAAATCCCTCACTGAAATACAAAAAACTCAAACAACTTTTCCGCTCAATTGAATTTTTTCGCATTACCTCCGCTTAAAAATAAACACTTCTTTAAAACCCGATTCGCTTCGACCGAAATATTTGCAAAGCTTTTGAAAACTTTGGCAGCATTTCCGGAATTGGACACTTAATGACAGCGCTTCGGGGGTTCGCCCTCGAGCTCCGGGGCCGGGGCGTTGATTTAACGGACAGTGTCCGTCAAATGATGAGTTCAGTGTCGGTCAAATGATGAGTTCAGTGTCCGTCAAATGATGAGTTCAGTGTCGGCCAAATGATGAGTTCAGTGTCGGTCAAATGATGAGTTCAGTGTCCGTCAAATGATGAGTTCAGTGTCGGCCAAATGATGAGTTCAGTGTCCGTCAAATGATGAGTTAAGTGTCGGTCAAATGATGAGTTCAGTGTCCGTCAAATGATGAGTTCAGTGTCGGCCAAATGATGAGTTCAGTGTAGGTCAAATGATGAGTTCAGTGTCGGTCAACTAATGAGTTCAGTGTTGGTCAAATGATGAGTTCAGTGTCCGTCAAATGATGAGTTCAGTGTCGGTCAAATGATGAGTTCAGTGTCCGTCAAATGATCAGTTCAGTGTCGGTCAAATGATGCCTTCAGTGTCGGTCAAATGATCAGTTCAGTGTCGGCCAAATGATCAGTTCAGTGTCGGTCAACGGATGAGTTCAGTGTCGGTCAAATGATCAGTTCAGTGTCGGTCAAATGATGCCTTCAGTGTCGGTCAAATGATGCCTTCAGTGTCGGTCAAATCAGTTTTTTCAGGCGTTCATATGTTAAGTATTTGGAAATATCTTCCTGTGATGAATTTTTTATTGCACCGAGAAAAAATGAGGGCTTACGTCACACATAGCTTACTCTGTAAGCAACATTTACCGCACACACACCCTTTAATCTTTGCTTCATTTTATTTTGCTTGAATAAACCACCGTTTTTCTCCCATTGTTAATGTCAGTAAATTGAAGCTTCGCAATTACTTTCAATATGTTGGCCTAAGGTAATGGCTACACGATTTTCTTTCAAAGGTTTCTGCTAATTGGAAACCAGATTGTTGGTTTTGTTTCCAAAAATAGTTTCCTCTCAAAGCTCTCTCCTAAATTCGACAAAATAACTGAAAAAAAACTGTAGTCAAAACTGACAGCAGACCACGCTTTGGAAGAGTTTATTTCCCAATCTCTGGCAATGAACAATGGTTTTTAAATGATTTTTAGAAATACTTTTTGTTGTTGAGTTGTAATTTTAATAGTTTTTCACTCATGACTCGAGTGTAAATTTAATAATCTCATGAGCGCAAAAAGAAAACCATAAGTTAATTTTTTCACCAAGTAGTTAATTCAACTTTTTAACCTTCTCTACTAGAGAGGTTAAATCATATTCTCAATCTTGATTCAGTTTGATTTGTTTTATTTCGTGATAAAATGAAGTTTGATTTTATTCAGTTAAATGCAATCAATTGCCGGGGAAAATACAAAAACTTTCAATACACGAAAGTGTTTAGGCGCTGCTCGAAACTTCACACACAAACTCCGACTCTATCTTTGATCCGTGACCAATGTTCATTCTACAGCAGGTCGGGCGAGCTACCATTATAGGAAGTGAAATACTGTGGCGTGGAGAGAGAAGTTTGTCCAAAAAGCTTAGCTTTTCAGATCTGAATCGTCACTTCAAAACGCATAGTGAAATTTTACAACTACTTACCTAGGTCTGTTTTGGCAGCAGTGCGATGGAAATGTGTCATTCCGATCTTCAATTTTTTTCTTATGACCATCTTACTTGCTTGTGTCTGAGTGTGATATCAGATATTCCCGTCCAATTTCCAATTAAACAACCATCTGTCTCTCTGTCCCATGTAAAAAACAAATTGGGTTCTAAATTGGCACTCACACTTGACTAACAACAGGTGGTCCGAACAGAAAATGATGATATTTCCATTAATATCCATCTAGGATCTAAGTATTAAATTTTATAAGTCAGCCCGCATAATTGAAAAAAGTATTTTCGTTCGTGTTTAATAATACGTGCATTCCAAATTTACTTGCTGTGTTTGATAATCATGTCTTCGAAATTCCATCAGTCCTGTTAATTCTTTCTCGTTGGGTATTTTACGCAACATAAGCCCAAAAAAATTTTCATTTACCCAATTGAGGTCCACAAAATTATATTTCCAGAGCCCACGTTTGTTTCAATAAAAACTTTGCTCGTTTGCCAATAATCAAGACTGCGGATTGTAAACTAGCGGCGCAACAACCATCCTGCCATTAAATTACTTCATTTTAGGCTGCATTTGTAGGCCAAATTTTGTGCAATATAGTAGGAGAGTTTATTAATCAATTCGTGGATTTCGTTTCATGTCAATTTTGTCACCAGGTGAGACATGAACACATGATTTCTAAGCAGCCAACTACCGAAATACTAACAGTTCACCAATTCCAGTCAATGGAATTCAAGAACGAATAACGAAGAAAAGCATTAGCATTGAGAAAATGCTCACAAAAATAGGAATGCTCACGTTCAGAGAGAATCCTTTGTTCGGTTGTGAGCATATCTCTTCCAGCGACATCGCACCTGTGAAAATCCCTGTTGTTTATGACTGCAATTTCCAGAGCCCTCTGGAAGGCTCTAGTTGTTTATTCGCTGCTTTATGAAAAAATAAACAATGGGCCTCGAGATTATGAGTCCGGAGTTTGAATTACTACTCTCATGAAACTGCGCTCAGGAGTTGACTTGATCGCACGATGTGCGTATACAATGCGCTCGGGAGCGAGAGTTGGTGCCGAGCCTTCGGGTAGAAAAGCCAACCCGTCGAAGAAAGAGTTTTCTTGGCCGATCGAACGTGCATGAACGGAACACTCATAAATTGATGGTTTCTCAATGTAAAATGCGTTCAAATATTTCGGAATGAAAATAAAAATATTCTGTCCTGAACTGGGGAAAAAAGACGTGATTGCGTGTGCGCATGGAACATTGTACGCATTTTTAGTCTCGAAGCTTTCTTACAACACTTGAGAGTTCGATGACAGCATAAAAGGTAAGGGAGCCCCATGAATTTTTTTATAAAGGTTCATTTTCATTGGCGAACCACATTTCTATGAAATGTTTAGCATATGAGAGAAACATTGAAGCGAGCCGTGTTCAATTTCTAACAAGTACACTTCTATTGAAGATGAAAGAAGGCTAGAAAAAGAACGTCGTTGTTGACATATTTTAAAACCCTTAACAAATACAATAATTGAAATACGTCATTGAAGAATCACTATTTTAACCCGTACGTCTTTTAGTCTTTTGGGGATTTTTTTTGTGAAAGAACTTATTGTAATTCATTTTCTAAGCTCCTTAGCCTGTCATGTTGTTTTTTCAAAAGTCAAAATTACACGCAATTCGACACACCGAAATTCACGACGAAGCAAATCTACCCCAACGAAAATGACTAGAAAACTTACATAAACAACGAATCCACTGCTTAATGTTTTACATCGAAGTGATTGCTTCACTTTACGCATGAAATATCGTCCGTAAACTGAAAAAATTGAGATTCATGACAAGATCTCCTCCCCTAACCAATTTTCCAGTCGAAAACAAGTGGTAGCTTGAAAATTTCACGGATGAGTTCAAAATAAAAATTGTCACAGTCACGTTCTCAATAAATTATTCAGGGTATTTTGAGTTTCCACCTTGTTTACGAGATGTCAGGAAAACTTGGGACATTTCTCGAAGTTTTCACAGGGGATAAAATTTGCGCCCGGGGGATTGGCAGTTTGAGAAGTTGATAAATTAGCTACAGTGGCATCCTGGTCGAGAATAAAAGAGATGTTCATTTGATGCTTGTTAAATTCAGGTAATAAAGAAACTTTTTCGTGCGCTGATAAACACTTTTTTTCGAAGGAGTTGGAAATAAAAAAGATGTTCATTTAATGACTGGCAAACTCATTTACCAAAACAAACTTTTCCGTACATTGATGAGTACTTGTTCTTTAATGTGCTTTGATGTAGAACCTTAGAAACTTCTAAAGCGTGTTGTGTACGAACGGGCCTTTTGTATCTTATAAGAAGTTCATTTTCTTGAAAGCCATACGCAAAATAGTGTAGCCTGATGCTATTCCAGCCACATCTACATCACATTCCAGCCACATCTACACAACATTCCGGTCACGTCTACATCACATTCCAGCCACATCTACATCACATTCCAGCCACATTTACACAACATTCCGGTTACGTCCACATCACATTCCAGCCCCATCTACATCGCATTCCAGCCCCATCTACACAACATTCCGGTCACGTCTACATCACATTCCAGCCACATCTACATCACATTCCAGCCACATTTACACAACATTCCGGTCACGTCTACATCACATTCCAGCCACATCTACATCACATTCCAGCCACATCTACATCACATTCCAGCCACATCTACATCACATTCCAGCCACATCTACACTACATTCCGGTCACGTCTACACAACATTCCAGCCACATCTACACAACATTCCAGCCACATCTACACAACATTCCGGCCACGTCTACACTACATTCCAGCATCGTCTGCTGCGCCAACATTGTGCAGATGTTTCGTTTAGTCATGTGTTCCCACAGACGAATTACAAGAAGTGAATGTTTTTGTATTTTATTAATTTCATTTTAATGTAGATGTAATGTGATATAGATGTGGCTGGAATGTGGCGTAGATGTGGCTGGAATGTGGGGTAGATGTGGATGGAATGTTGCGTAGATGTGGCTGGAATGGGGGGTAGATGTGGATGGAATGTTGCATAGATGTGGCAGGAATGTGGCGCAGATGTGGCTGGAATGTGGCGTAGATGTGGCTGGAATGTGATATAGATGTGGCTGAAATGTG
>JACJUY010000398.1:215003-231213 GCA_014220935.1 Platorchestia sp. MABIK
GTTGACAGGCCGAGAGAGGGAAGATATGTATTGCCCGGTGGTGTGAGGGGAAATGTTGGCAGGCCGAGAGTGGGAAGATATGTATTACCCGGTGGTGTGAGGGGAAATGTTGGCAGGCAGAGAGAGGGAAGATATGTATTGCCCGGTGGTGTGAGGGGAAATGTTGGCAGGCCGAGAGAGGGTAAATATGTATTGCCCGGTCAAGAAAGGGGAAACGTTGCTCGGTCGAGTGATGAACTTTTTTTGTCAATTTTCTTTTTATGGCTTAGAATGGTTGCAATTATTGAAAGATGGATCAATTATGGCTTGTAACATTGTAGACTACTTTCTTGCCATCTGTTTAAGAATGCTTGCTGGTAAATAAAACGAGACACGGTGCATTGACCGGCTGGAATAACTTGCATGTGCTTGCATGTTTGGGACAAATCATCTAAATAACTCACAACCCATTTTAGGGCTTACTAAGCAATTAATTCAATAACAAAATCTACAGCAAAGTGAAAGCATTTTTCTTTAAAACTTTTTTAGCAAGACGAAATCTCATTTTTGTGAAATATTTCTGGCATTTTGAATGCCATGAAATTCTAAATCTACTTTCATATGCCATTAATGCATTTGGGAGTATTGCAGCCTGACTTGCAGATGACAGTTATTTTTGACGTATTTCTGTGCGGGGAAAATGCAAATGAATTCGAATGGTCGCAGATGGGCAACTATTCGAATGTTCAGCTTGTTGCGAGCTACCTCAGCTTGGAAAGTGACGGAATAGTGTAATAAATGCTGTGTTTTTGAAAGACGCGTCATTTTCTAGATTGGACATCACTGCAGCATTTGTTCAACAGAAAGTTTGAAGCCTGACACCTGCAAAAATGGCCTGCAAGTTTGTTGACGCAAAACTCTCACTGGAACAAGCTTCTGTCGAATTATTTTTTGCCAGCGAACACAACTCCTATTTTTCCGCCGAGGATCACGAGCTCAAAGTTTAGTTTTGAAATCACTGCGAGAGTGCTAACAAGGAACGACCTACCTCAATTAAAATATATCGCACGTTATTCAGGGAGTCATATTTTTATGGATCCTCTTGTTACGAATCTTTCGATTAAAAAAGTTTTTCACTACTTTGGGAAGACAAATTTCATTCAGTTTGATTCTAAATACAATACACAGGAGAAGAGGTTATTGCTTCAAGGCTGTTCTATAGATAAGAGACACAACACTACTCTTCGTACATTTTATTCCCAATACACGTCATGATTAAAAATCTTCCGTACTTCCGTTGCACAGATACGCAATTCATCTACTTTGCAATCGTGTACTGGTACCCTAAAATACTTGATCTAAAACATCTTTTTCCATTTCAGTTGAAAATAAATGGTTTTACGAATAAGATGAACTCTGAAGTGAAAATAGATGCCATTTTCGGAAGTGCAGGCCCACTAACGACTAAGAAACAGCCTTCAATGTTACGACTCCATTTCAAAACTCACGGAAAGGACGAGCTGGAATAAAATTTTCAATATCTGGGAGTGAATTAGATAATTCAACGAACTTCGACAAGGAAGGTTTAGCTAATAAGATGCAACTCTCTGTGTGTTTTCGGGAACACTCTACAGTCTGCAGTTGAAGGCAAAACAACTAGTCTGTTCATTGCTATTTCTCAAACTTCTTTTTGTCTTTTTTGGTTCTGGTGAGATTGATGAAAGACAAATAAATATTTATACAACGTTAAGAGATCGCTTTGTGATTGTATCAAAACTTCATGCTTTCAACTTCCGCATGACAGTAGTCGTGGTGTGATATCCACTGATGTCTGCTAAGTTTATATGGTGGAGCAAAAAACACAAAATACATTAAAAAAACATAATAGCAATCAATGTGTTTTGTCAGCGGTTCGCGATGTATACCGTTGCTGACATTTTGAAACCTTCCCAATAAACCGAGCGAAGCAGCAAAAAATGTTACGTTCTTATCTTCTGTTAAACTATATGACTCATATATGAAATGATTTTCCTATTCAAACTAGTCCAATAATATTATAAAGTTCTTGAAATTTGCTCCCGACCAGTTATTTTCTTTCAAATTCATGCATTAAATAAACTGCGATAAATTTATAAACTGCCGGCCCAAATTCGGAGCGTTCAAGACGCACAATTAACTAGAGAAAGTATCTGGCAGAAAACAGATCGGCCGCCAACCATTCCCTCGTTTATCCAACAAATCCAATAAAATGCATTTTAACTCAATGCGTATTCTTAGCTACGAGAAAATAAAATACTTGAAAAAGATCCTGAGCAAAAAGCCTCTCTTTGTAAATGCAACGATAATTTTGCACGAATGGTTTACCTCTTAAAATCGAAAACTGTCAAATAAAACAGTTTTTGTACAGGAAATATTGTTTTGCACTCTATTCTCTGTTTTGCACTCGACCTCATTTCGGTTCTCCATTTGAAAAACTAGCCCGTGAACTAAAATACTTATTCTGTAAGCATTTTCATTGAGTAAGTTTACGCGTCAAACAATTCATGCATCAAACGTTCTTAAATCTTGAAAGTCAATGCATTTTGTGACGTTGCTACTGAATTATGCAAGTCGGCTTAGTGCTTAGTGATATATTTTCTTGTCATCTACTTCTGGGAAATTTATTGAAGGAAAATATTGAATACCGCTACTTTTGACGGGCCGTGTGCACTAGTGATAGAACAACGCAGAAGAGTGAAGTGTCGTTCTAGGCCCACATTTTCATAAAAATGTAGGAGGCTCAGGGCAATGAAAGACCGTATCCAAAATTATCGGATTATTTTATCGTACAGTTTCCAAGTGGCGTGCTGTGAAAGCTGGAATAAGGGAAGAAGAAAAAATTTACTCGAACGAACTAAGAATATCATTTGCAACAGTTGTTTCTTAAAACTCCATCTAAAAACAACATTAAACTGAATGACTTATAAACTAACTAACTGCGAATTTTTCGCAGAGATAAAAATTTGTTCAAACTTCCATTTTCTTCACGTACTGGCAATGCACTGAAAGCCTCTACCTAGTATTTGATTAATTTGAAAGTATACGATTGATGGAAAAGCGAGTTCACAAAATGTGATTCAAATAGAATTTCAATCTATGACTACACGACACGCAGTTCAGAAAGGAACCTAGCCCTCAATAATTGTACATTTAATTGAAAATGAAATCTAATCTATGTAGGTATTGAAACAAAAATTCATGAAAAAACGAATAGGATATTCAGATTGCTATGACGTGGAAAGTTGGTGCAGATTCACAAATTGCTTGTCAGACAGAAACAGGCTCAGGTTCATAAATCTCTGGCCTTGGAAAACACATATCCTGGTTTTCAAATTGGTAGTAGTTAAAAGCAGATTTAGATTAGCAAATTTTCTATGATAAGGAAACCAGATTCAGTTTCACAAATTTATACTTTCGCGGGCACTCTGTCTTGATAGAGCATCTATGATTTTAGCTGCCCGGTCCAGAGGCTACATATACTTGTACGGCTAAAATCATAGGTGCTCCGGCGCACAAGATAGACTATCTAGGGAAGCATCAGTACGCGCTGGTTACAGGAAACATCACAATGCCACGATCATCATCAGAAAATCTGTAAAGTCAAAAATTAAAATAAAGGTTCCGTTGTTTTTTAATTGAAGAAGCGATTTGGAACGTTTACATGTTTTTGAGATTTGTTGATCTGAATTTGAGGGTGAAATTTATTAAAATTGAAATATTCAGATCAAATTCAATCGTAAATATTATTCAGTCTATAACAGTCCCGTCAAATTTTACCAGTGCATTATTCTATCACATTCTATCATTAATATAATGGCTATTATAACATAGTAATAACAGTTGTCGCGTATTTCTATTTGAAAAAGATTGTATACCTAATTTTTTGCTGGTGTCAAATCAAATCTTTTGTCAGTTAAGCACTGAAAATACTTCTTTAGTGTACCTGTGATGTTACTTTCGATCTCTCTTATGTATAATCATAGCATTCAAATCCAGGGTATTGTTTGGATGGATATGAGTATTTTTGTGAACACGCCTAAAAGATTTACGTAGAAGCAATGCGAGATATAATACGACCTATTTCATGGCTAATCTCACACTTTCAGATGTTCAGACTGAAGAATGATGTTATTATATACTACTTTTTCCATCAAATAATTTGTGTTGTTTATTGAACACTTTTGATTGCCGTCAATTTTAACGGGACGCGCATGCTAGTGAGAGAGGAGCGGTGTCTGTCTGTCCGTCCGACCCACCGTCCACCTGTCCGTTTTAAAATGCTGATAAAATTAAAGTCCATACCATAGATACACAATTCAACTCCTGGTATCCGCGCACAAACAAGAAGACATGATCTGGAATAAGTTTCCAATGATCATTTAAAAACAAATGTTGATTTACGTGTTTTACTGAACACCACCTTATCAAATGCAGACATTATTAGCGTGGTGCGTGCACTAGGGGAGAGATACTCACAATTTTTTATCTTGAAAAATCGAGTGGTTCCCTCAAATTGAGTCCGTGGCACTGATACACGATGCCACTATTTTGATCCAAAGAAAAAAATAAAAATTGTCGGTCGCGTCGGTACAAATAGCTTTACGCTTATTTTTGCCTCTAGTGTTTTTAATGTACTAATTATCATAACTTGTAATGAATCGTTATGTTAATAATTTTTTGTAAATAGCCGTACAACAAAAGTTCAAACTTCAAAAATGCTATATAGTCATCCTTATTAGAGACGTAAAAAATTGTGGAATAATAGGAGTAGGTTAGGTGTTTTACAAGTGCTATCGGACGTCTTTGAATGCAGGCGTTTTTCCCATGACGTGGCCACTAGAAATAATCAAATGCAAGAGTGTATTAAGCCAAAAAGTAAAATATCCTTTTAAGTCAAAAGCATGGAAAACCTAACGTTGTTTCTTTAATAGTGTAACAAAATATTGTGAACCGTGGATGAAAACATGATAGCAAATGTTCAGTTTAATTTAACATTTTTCCTCCTCCGAGAAAATTTGTGAGAAAAATACAAATGTATACGCGTGCTAAAAAATACAGCCGTGTTAGTCGTTTCACGTCGCAGTTGACACTAAAAAATCATTGTTTTATAATTCACGGCTCTCTCATTTTTCTGTAGTCTCGTAAATCTCCACGGAAATTTCAGTCTTGTTAGTGATTTTCTTTGAAATATTTAGTATCGCAAATGAGCACCTCAATAAAGACGACGAATATCTACAAGCACGTAAAATATTTCATTTACATGAAGGATGGCTAAAATGTTCATGGCTATTGACTATTTTTACTCTAAGGAATTTTGAAATAATACTACATAATGCCTCACACCAGCTCACAATAACTGCACATTAGTTTCATTCCTTTTGTCTTGCAACCAGTCTTCCAAAGTATTCAAAACGAAACTCAAGTTTTACTATTCTGAGATGGAAAAAAATACAGAAAATCTTCCGGCTAGAAATATTTTTTCATTTTCTTACTTCTTAGCATCGATCTACAAAGGTAAAATAAGAGATCAATCAGGTTCCAACATTAAAATATCTCAATCATGCGCCAACAATAGCCTAAAAAAGCCACACTGTTCTACTCAAGTTCCTTTTTCTACGGTTTCTTTTATCCTGCACTGTACTGTTCTCCTCAGCAAGTTCGCGGAGTGATGCGCTTCTTCCGAATGAGAAAGGAAAACTTTCTCCATTTCGGGTCCGTAACTGAATAACTTAACTCGAGAAGACCAGCAATCATTATCGTTATTCTGTACGGCGGCAGGAAATAACAATGCTAAGATACTACGGAAAGGCAGTGAGCACTGGATTATCCACAGGAAATCCCACAGAGAGTTTAAAAGTCACTGGGACACCGCATGGAACAACCGGAGACTCAATAACTACAAACCTGGCGTCTACCACGCATGAGTTCGCTGCGTAGAGCTCCGTTCCTGCGCACCTACAGCAAGTACGGGCAAAATGCCTAGTATTTGTGCAGTGCAGAACTCAGTTCCCTCACACCTACAACAAGTATTTGAATATAAGTCCTCCTATAGTATCGACCCCTCAGCATATGAGGACTATGACTCCCAGCGATACCAGCACGGACGCCGTGATGAAAATCATCAGCCGTTTTCTGCGGCAGTAAGTGGCGTTGCTCAGCGCGCCCCCGTGGGTGGTCAGCAAATGGTCTTCCAGAATCAACTCTGACGAAACGTTCCACTCCATCTTGAGCAACCGCACTCTGCACTCAAGCAGTAAGTGGCCGTTGTTGAAGAGCTGCCTGAAAGCCTTGAACGAAACTGCTCTGGAGACCAGCACTCGGTTGTTGCGGCGCGTTTGCTTCGATCGAGTCATGAACTCGCTCACCACCTGAGAAAAAGAAATAGAACTTCAACACATTTTATGGGGCGGAACTAAAGATAATATAAATTCTTGGCGTTTGATTCGATCAAATCATGAACTCATTCACCTCCTGAGAAAAAGAAACAAAACTTCAACACATTTCTTAGGACGAAACTGCAGTAAGTAACAATTCTTCTCGCTAGGTTCGATCTTGTCATAACTTTGTTAGCGCCTGAGAGAAAGAAATAGAATTTCATCTTATTTTGTGCAATGAAACTACAGGAAAAAATTATTCCTGCTCTCCAGATCTCTACATTCAAGAGTTTCTTCATGAAATGATTATGTTGAGAATTTAACAGTTTTCACACTATATGCATATAGAATAAACTTCCCGGTTCGAATTTTCGAAGTAAATAATAAGTGTAACTACTTTCACATCTAGTAACGTGTACATACGAAGGCAATGAAAATTCTCGGTAATCAGGTAATTACATCCACTGAATTCTGAGTCAATAACGAAGGCTTGTGATTAACCTGATTCATTATCTTAAAAAAATAAAAATGGAAGGAAATTGTGCTGAGTTGCATTTGAAATTATGCTCGTCTGCATAATGATTGATATTACAACGAACACGAATGCTGGAACAGAGTTTCGAGAATAAAATAATTTGAAATGAAACTCAGCAACGCAGAGGGGAACGCACTGATTCAGCATGCAAAAAGTGAATAGAAATTATTTAAATTCGGAAATTAAATAGTGAACTAAGACTATTTAATTTCTGCGCACCCTGCATGAAGAAAAAACATCCAAATTTTAAAGGAACAACTATTTATAATTTTGTATTTGAAAATTACTAAAACAGGTTATAGTTTCAAATTATCGGTTTTTCGAAAGACCTTTTCCAATGGATCAGGGCAGAGCTTATTTTCGTTTTTACGACTGTATAATTGTATGAAATATATTAGAAACCTTATTAAATTGCGTCCAGAATATTTGTCCTGATTATGTGTATCTACATATTGAATTTAGTTTTAGCAAAATTTTCTAGGTAAAACGAGCTATTTTTTTAAATATGAAGTAACTGATCCTATCACACAGTCAATGCAGCGTTTCCACTGTTTTTTTTCATTTTAGGTATAATGTAGATAAAATTTGACGAGATTTGGAAATCCTCTTCAAACGCCATTTTCTTACAGTAAAACTTAGTATCATTTCTGTCAATTCCCTTAAAGATGGCTCATTGTTTCGCTACAAAAACGCGATTGACAAGCAAATGCGGGCATCCCATGTCCGTATGTTCAGTTGTGTACATTGTAGGTAGATCTGGCTACGTCGGCATGACGATGTTGCCACTTTACGTTAGGATTGCCGAGTTCCGCGGAATCAGTGACCGAAGCGGAAAACCTCCCAACCAACTGCCTCGTCTATTTGTCCTCATAGCGAACAGTGCAGATAATGATTTTTAAATATTACAAGCTGCTTCCAACGATTAGGACTCGAGTATTTTATAATCCCAGTGCATTGTCAAAGAAAACCTGTCTTAATGGTAGAAATAATTCTTGTCGTTTACAATTTTTCAAGTAGACTTTTTAATGCGTTCTCATTTTTCAGGAATTACTTTTTTTCTCTAATCAGTTTCTCAGAATGACTCGCTGAGGTTGGAGCAGGCCTTCGAAACGTTGTACCGAATTTATTGATTAATGATGGTTACTTTGTATTTAGACCCTTTAAAGGTATAATAAATGTGGCATAAATACGCACCGCCATGTTCGTCTTCGAGTTCTTAACAGGTAAATAGATATTAGCAAGTTGATGGCCCAGGACAAATAGAAGAAGTGAGCCGGAGATTATCTTATATATGCAATAAGTGACACCTGAAATAAAAAATTCGTGACAGTGTAGGGTACAAGAAATTAACAACTTCAACTAATTTGTATCGAGAGAAGAAAGTTAGATGAGAGCTCGTTGGCCTTTTGCATTTTCCCCGCACAGAAATACGTCGAAAATAAGTGCCCTCTACAAGTCAGGCTGCTCAGCAGCAACTACAGCGCAACAAAATGAGCTTTCGTTGTTTGAGAAAATCACAGCTATGACCCCAATGAAGGCTGAGCCTACCAAATAGCAGTAAAGAAATATTTCGAACTTAAATGACCTTCGTAGAAGTGTTGTACTTCTCGAAAACTCTCATTATCTCAAAGCATTTTTCTCGGCTCTTCGTAAAAGTGTTAGCTGAGAAAAACTTTTTTCCTAGCGGGAGCTTGACGTGAGCTCGACCAAAAGTATCTTCATTAAAGCATGAGCCGCCAGCACTGCGGAAACTCCAGCAAATTTCCACACATAAGGTTTTTCTTCGCGAGTCTTTTCCCTGCAGCGCATTCCTTGGAATCCATCCATGAGCAAGGAAGTAAGTTCTGATGTAAGTAGTAAAATTAAAGCAATGAGATTTTAGACGGTCAGGTGTTGGGTTTGAGTTCGAAGCAAATTAGCATTGTAAATAGATATGTAAAATGAGGGAGGATGCAATTCTGCTAAAAATTGGTGGCTTTCTAGGAAGATCTGCCAAGAGAGTGGTACTTCCCTAAGTCATTTGATCCCAAGAACATATTTTGTACATATTTTAAGCAACTAGCAAATTAAATGAAGCCAACACTTTGTTCATACTCTACTTCATGCTAATTTTCTACAATTTCTCCATTGATTCTCATGCTTCTGAAGTATTATTCGAAAAAAATTCACCGTCACTTATTTTTTGTTTGCACTGTTATAACATCTAACTAATTTTACATTCATTATTTACTTGCAGCTCTTAATATTGAAAAACATCTTTTACTTTCAAGAATTAATAAATATTATTCTCATTGTTTTTGCGCTACTCCCCAGTCTAACTTTTTCGCCGCTTGCATGCATGTTTTTCTCCGCCCAAGCAATTAAATCTCTTAGGCGGCGAAAAACATGCATGTTCAGGTGAAAAAGACAGACTGGGTCGTGTGTTGCCCTTCATTCGTAAATATTTCAAAATTGAGTCTATGAAAACCACAACAGTCGTACATTTCTTTTGTGACGCCGTAGCAACGGATTCTCCTCAGTTTTCTAATATCCTGAAGAAAGCGTATGTCAACTTTTAATGCGCAGTCAGTATTCAACCCCTGTTCTGTCTAAAGCTGCGTTACAATATGGAGTACATTAGAACATTCTCAAATGTGCAGTCAGTATTTATCCCATGTTCTGTCTAAAGCAGCGTTACAATATGGAGTACATTAGAACATTCTCGAATGTGCAGTCAGTATTTATCCCATGTTCTGTCTAAAGCAGCGTTACAATATGGAGTACATTAGAACGTTCTCAAATGTGCAGTCAGTATTTATCCCATGTTCTGTCTAAAGCAGCGTTACAATATGGAGTACATTAGAACGTTCTCAAATGTGCAGTCAGTATTTATCCCATGTTCTGTCTAAAGCAGCGTTATAATATGGAGTACATTAGAACATTCCCAAGTTAAGCAAAGAAAATATCGTAATGTTTTTAAATGCTGATTCGGGCATAATATTGAGGTATATAAAGTACCAGTAGAACACCAACTTCAGGATCTTTTATTTAATTATGAACGATGCGTTATTTTGATATAATGCTGAAACTCAACCCCCTGAACCACTCGGGATGAAAAGCGTACTTCTATAGTATGAGATTCATCGTTCAATTTCCACGCACTCAAGTAGTTCTAACAAAGAAATTTTAATGGCAATGATCCCAATTTGGTCTCAGTGTACGAGATGTTAGTGAAAGCCTGCGCCAACAGGGCAAAAATAAATACCAGTTCGCTCACAAAAATAAAAGTCTCGAGCGGTAATCAGGCAATAGCCAGTAATTCAAAAATTCGTTCTGTTTTTAGCAAACGCCCGCAAAATGCACCAGTTATTTGTCATCAACTTCACAACGCGGAGCTTCAAAGCTGAAATAATAATTGTGTTTTTTGTATCAAAGGAAAAAAGACGCTTCCTCTGATCTCTTCTAATTGGAGCTCTGAAACTCGAGAAATATCGCCCATCAGAATTTCGTTCAGGTCTGTGAAGGGAGGACAATGTCTGCGCTAAAGCGTTCCCTTCTTGGTATAAAGCCATCCTTTCTGAAGTGAAAAGGTTTTTAAGCTCACTTAGCTCCTTTAATTGCCGCTACGCTATCCACCATGAATATTCGCATGGGAAATGTAATGCACCGGATGCAAATCTGGGGTTGGGCTCGTGAGACTGGCTGGAAGGAAAGGTAATTTATCTGTGAGGGTTGAAAATCCTGAGGTTGGGCAGCTCAGTAACTTTCTTCAGCTCTGCAGCCAGAGCGTAAAATTTATCCCTAACTTGTGAACAAATAAAAATAATTTTTTGTATCAATAACAACGCTTTAAAACAAGCAGAGTCTATCCGGTTATTTTACAGCATACACAAGCACAAGCATATCATGAGCTCACCAAGAAAATATTCAAGTTCAAATGATTAGCGAAAAGTTGACCGTGAAGTAGAAATTTTTACCTCTTACTAATTACACACGAGTAAGTTGCAGCTCAATAGTCTCTCTGTCAGTCAGCGCTAACTCTTTTTTCCATACGTTGGCTTTAATAAAAAAAGTCTGTGAATACTCTCTTTTCCACTTGCTGACATAGTAAAAAAGCAGGTGCTGACTTTTATTTCCCTTTGCTTGCCTTGGAAAAGAGAGTAGAAGCTAACTTTTTTCCCATATACAGGCTTGGTCAAAAAAGTCAGCACTACTCTCTTTTTCATTTGCTGTCCTTCGAAGAAAGAGTAGAAGCTGATTCTCTTTTCTGTTAACTGGCCTTGGAAAAAGGAGTCAACGCCTTCTCTCTCTTCTATTTGTTGTTCTTGGAACTTTTCGAAATTTCATTGCTCTGAAACTCGGTTTAATGATTATTTCTTTCCAAGACCCGGCTCGTGTCATTTCTAAACATTCTCAAGTCTTTCCTACCTGTGAGTTGAGCTCAAATCTTGCACATCTAACCTAATAAGACGCATTCTAAAAGCGGGCTCCCGTAAGTGCCATCTTAACTGTAAAACTTTGACCGTTCGCTGTGAAAACTCGAGACTGTCTACCAGCCGTTTCAGTAACTAGAACTTTCGAAGTTGAATTCTTTTTTCCTTACGCGGAAAAAATAGCTCACGTGGTGTTATGGAATCATCTTGTATTTTATTTGTCGAGCATAGAAAAATTGTATCCAGTGTTCCCAAAAAAGATGCAGAATCATCAGAATATGCAGAATTGTATTGACCTCTGCCAAGGAAATTCTTCATACGTGTGCAGAGAGAACTTTTTTCGTATTTCTGTGTTACTAGAGATGACTTTTGAAGCCCTTGCGACCCATGAAGAACCAATACATATCGAATTCGTGCCCAAATTACAAGGTGCACTCACTCAACACACACCCTTTCCTTTAAAGCCCACCCTTAAAACTGCGGTATCCTTGCCACCCACACCCTTCACTTTACAGCCCACTGCTAAAACTCCTGTATCGTTGCTACCTCAACCCACTTAAATGTTGCCTAAATTCCCATCTGATGGCAGAAGGTGTATTGATGGCGCTGCAAGTACCGGCTTGTCGTTGATGTAGAACTTTATGGAGGGCGCTGGCAGAGCAGGAGCGGAATGGCAAGTAGCTTTTACCATCTGTCCTTCCTTCACCCGGCCTTCAGTGCCCGTGATGAGAGGGGCACTCGTTGGAGGCACTGCAATAACACAAAATTAAGCCATTAGGAAAACGTAATTTCATCGTTCAGCCTTCCGTTTACCGCTGGAGGTAAAGGAGGTGCATGTAAGGCCTGCGGAAAGTGCACAAAGAGAAACTGTTGGAATTGTTTCACGAGCATGTTTTCTGTGCCCATAATGGCTCTCGTTGAGGCTCCGCAATGGCGTCATATCAACCATAACAAAACTCCATCAGATGCCTAATTTAGCCGCGGGTTTGCTGGATGAAAATTCATATCGATATAACGTCAAGACCAAGACAAAGCAGACCATAAAAAGGTCTTTAGCCCTAGATTATGTGCACGGTGGGAAATGGTAAAAAGGCGTCTGGAAGGAATTTGTGTCTGGAACTTTTGCTGGAAATTTCTGGGTCCGAGCCTTCAATTCGTCAGGATATTGTACTGTGAGTGTTGTGTGAAAAATATAAATAAATTGTTTCAGCCTGTTGAGTATTTCAAGGAATCATGTAACTTGCCCCAGCAAATGCAGTGGAACATGTGAGTAAGTTTGGCCGGTTATTGCTAGTCTTTTTGTGCTTTTTAGTTCTATGTTACTCTCAATATGTGGGATTCAATCATATTTGGCGCATTAAACTCTGCAACTTATTCCGCAGAAATTAGTATTTCTCGCATGGAACAATATGTACGAATAGTGGTGATATTTCTAACTGTAAGACGAGGAGGAAACTGTTTTTTGTTTTTAACTAAAAGCAAAATGTGGAAATGATATTGATTAAAATTGTAACTCTTGTCTTGTGACATAAACAGTGAGAGTAATTCTCTTGCTGCATGGCAGTATTAAACGATGGCATCATACATATGTGTTGTTTAGAACTCTAGTACTAACAAGTTTATAGATATTTGTGTAAATAAATACTAATTCAACTCGTATACTAAATAAAAAATGCCAGCTTAGTCAATTACCCATTTATGAAATGCCTACAATCTTGAAATTTTTCAATCTGTTGAATTAATCAACTTAGTAAATATGGGAATTTTGTGCCTTCAAAAATAATGGCAAAAAATTGCTGAAACAGATTTCAGAATAACATTTTATTTTAACGTGAAACATTGAGGCGATTGCAGCACATTGTTTTTGTGGTGAGTAGATAGGAGATTTTTACAAGTATATATTTCACTTTTCTCTTGGAAATAAATATTTTAAGTTTTAATAATCCGAGCAGAAGAAAAATGACAAAAAATCACGATAAATTTTGGGCACGTTAACTTTGTTGAACAATTAATAAAAAAGGTTTGTGTTTTCCATGTTAACTGCGTTAAATAATTAATATAAGGTTTAATGACCTTGTGAGTTTCCAAAATATTTTAGAAACAATCAGAAAATA
Source organism: Platorchestia sp. MABIK (assembly GCA_014220935.1). NCBI lineage: Eukaryota > Metazoa > Arthropoda > Malacostraca > Amphipoda > Talitridae > Platorchestia > Platorchestia sp. MABIK. The sequence continues at coordinate 228,457 of JACJUY010000398.1, forward strand.
AATGTTCGCCTGATTTGAGTCTCAGAGCTCTGATCCGCTCCAAACCAGACTGAAGCAGATGAGCCTGCCTAATCAATTCTATAGAGTAATAATAATAATGAGTTTTTGATTCATGCGAAAACTGTTTTTATAACTCCTTCGGCATGATCGAAAAAATTCCTATTCTAAGAATGACATGCCAACGATTTGTCTGCTGGAACAGGAGTATTTGAATATGAATTTATAATTAATGAAAACTCTGGGAAAATAAGTTTCTTGTCATTGTAAAAATACAAAGATTTGTCTGCAATTTCTTTGAACATTTATTTGCATGTGTCTACATGGTTGCATTGGAATAACGAGAATAAAGGGCTTAGGTGCAATCATTTCTTACTCCCGCACCCCAGTTCGCGCTTGGGTTCCCTTTGCTCCTCGACCCGATTCTGTTCCTCATAGACAATCTGGAACGTTTTCATTCATTTTTCTAGCAACTCACCTCACTGCTTCACCTCGTAACTGCCTTCCTCAACCTCCGCCGCTTTTGCTCTTTCTTTTGTTTCTGCTTTTGCCTTATTTTTGCATCTGGCCTTACCCCATCTTTTGCATCCGCTTTTACCTTACCTTTGGGCTATAAAGACGCAAATTTTTGGATGGAAAATATGATCGAAAATATATAAGGACCCCTTACGGCTAGTACGGAGCTGCAGATACGGTACTTAACAGTCTAGGAGATACTTTTGGAATTTGAAAAAACGTTTTTAAAAAGAGCTTACTGTTTCTCAATAAGGTGCCTAGCAAATGTAAATAAATTAAGCGAAAGTTTAAAAACAATTCTGAATTAAATGTCATGGGCTTATCTATTAATGAGTTCACGATTCGAGAGTGATTTTTTGCCACTCACATTTTTGTAGATCAACATCGTAATAACTGAAAACTGATAAATTTTTCTCAATTATGCTCAGTTGGAGAATCTCACCAGTGCTCCTAAAATTGAACGTAAATACAGGCCTGAAACATATGCGAAAAGACCTTCAAGGCTAAACTTTCTGTCAAAATTGACTAGAAAGAGAACCAACTCGGCCTTAAAATCCCCGTCAGAAGCTCTCCATTGAAATTGGTGATTCAGAATTCACACAGAAGTAAAGCATTTTGATGAACGTGGGCACCATTCAGTAAATAGTGTTTATTCTCCTATAGAGTTGAGCATGTTGATCTACGAGGGCAGTATTTTATAAATGTAAATTGATTCTCGTCAGAAAATAAATCTGAGGAAAACGAGTGTTTGAGCTTACAAATAAAATGACTCACGATTGATTGGGAATCTCTCATGCAGCTGATGATATAACCTTCGAGTCAGGTCGAAGAAAAGTGAACTGACAGGCACCAGAAGTGAACCATGACACTCGTATTTCCTTAAAGCTGCACGCTTGTGTGAGGACGGAAAATCCTGAAAATCTATAGCATGAAACACATGAAGTTGGTAAAATATTTTGGCACCAAGAACGAGAAAAATGGGCCGTTAGCTGAAAAAAAAATTCTGTGAAACTTAAATTTTACAAACCAACAACTGTGCGCTGTAGAGACCGAGTTGTGCAGGCGGTTTTTTATACAATTTTTCAGTTTTTCCTAATTTTACAAGACGGAAATTGACTTTTAAAGAATGGTGCCTGAACCGGCCAACCTGACAACTCGCAGAGACGCATCAACATACATACGTGCATCTACTCCCACTTTACCCTCATTGCGCTCTTTGAGATTTGCTATAAGAAGCAACACAGCGTAAAATTTGTTTCAATCAAACGATTCCGATGTACCTGATTATGTTCTACGCCTTCGTTAGTACAACGAAAATAAAATACAAACAGATCAACTGCATTTCATTTCACAACTTTGTTTGCGCAGCGACAATGAATTGCAAACATACTAGGATTTAATCTTGCTCCCGCCCTTTGCTCTGCAATCGTGAGAAAATGAAAATTGATCTCGTGTTGTAACTTCTCAACAGACTTGGAATATTTTACTCACTCAAAGTGCATTCAATTTAAATTCTCAAACGAACCCTGGATGTCATACTGTAATATTTTATCGAAAATTTGAGGATATATCAAATAATTCAACAACATATATGATACATCATTCAATAAACATGAGAGACAGCAATATTGAGTTACCAGAAAGCAATAAATATTAACGGCTGGCACTAAGGTAGCATTTGATACCATCGGAAAATAATAAAAACTTTTACTGACATTCATAAAGGCCGCAGATAAATTTACGAGGTAATGCGAAATGATTCCCTACTCTGGCTGATATCCCTTTGGCTTTAAAAACAGATAATAAATTATTGAAAATAAAGAAGTTTTTCATCATCCCTTTGTTCGATGTTTTGATGATAGTTTGCATTTATGTTTGAGAGCAAATAGCCTTTGAGGTCAACGAGAAGAAAAGAAAAATGTTTGCTGAGTTTAGGCAGGGACACTTTCGACAAAATGTCACATGAGACCCTCTCTCAACTCTTTCGTTTTCGGGAACATTTCACGATGCAATTTAGGACAGCCAAACTCAGAAATTTGAAAAGCGAGAGCTATCATTGGCGATGTTTTAAAAACGGTCATAAAATGTACAGAGCGAATTTAAGACATGGTGAGCTTAATATTTCCTCAGAATCGTTTGTTTAAGGGATATAAAATTTATATTTTCGATCATTATATTCCGTAATGCACCGGCATGTGCAAATTCTGAACAAATTTTAAAGGTTTAAGCATGAGCTCCATGCCG